>CAWTZC010001018.1:0-10458 GCA_963919715.1 Microtus obscurus | reverse complement strand
TGCTAATATAAACAGAAGGCACATAGTCAAATTCTATTTATGAGATTACAGTTACCCTTATACCCACTTCACACAAAGACACTATGCAGAAAGAGACTTATAAAACAATCTCATTCATAAACTTTGATGCAAGAATACTCAATAAAATACTGACAAACTGAATCCAAGAACACATCAGAAAAAAATCATCCACCATGACCAAGTAGGCTTAATTCCAGAGATGCAATATTGGTTCAACATATGAAAAATCTGTCAATGTAATCTGGCATATGAAAACTGAAAAAAAAAAACACACATGCCCATCTCATTAGATGCTAAAAAAGCCTTCAACAAAATTCATCACCCCTTCATGATAAAAGTCTTAGAGAGAACACGAATACAAGGAACACACATAAACATAATTAAGGTAATATACTACAAACCAACAGTCAACATCAAACTAAATAGAAAGAAGCTCAAAGTGATTCCACTGAAGTCAAAAACAAGACAAGGTTGTCCAATCTCTCCAAATCTATTCAATATAGTTCTTGAAGGTCTAGCTAGAGCAATAAGACAATAGAAGGAGATCAGGAGGATACAAATCAATAAAGAAGGAATAAAACTCTCATTATTGGCTCACAATATGATAGCAAACAAAAGTGACCCAAAAAATTTTACCAGGGACTTCCTACAGCTCATAGACACCTGCAGTAATGTAGCAGGATACAAAGTTTGGAAGTTTGGTGTGGGAGAATTGTCTGTATTCTGTCAATCATAATATTAAAAAAAAAAAACAAAACACAGATTAGCCAGGCAGAAAATATAGGTAGGAAAACCAGACAGGAAGTAGAAATAATGTAATGAGAACAGGAGAATTTTGGGAAGGAGGAAGCTGATTCCTCCCACTCCTGCCCAGATCACCGAAGCAGCAGGATGTAATTTGCCCCACCGAAAAAAGATACTGAAACACATGGCTAACATAGATCAGAAAAATGGGTTAATCAAGATGTGGGAGTTAGCCAGGGAGAGGCTAGAGCTAATGGGCCAACTAGCTTTATAACTTATAGAGATTCATGTGTGATTTTCTTTGGGGCTAAACAGTTGTGGGGTACCTGGTGGGAGGACAAAAACCCCAACAACAAACAAGCCAGGCCCATCCTTGTTACAAAAGTTGACTCAAAAAAAAAAAATAGGTAGCCCTTCTTTATATAGATGAAAAATGGGATGAGGAAGAAATCAGAGAAACATTAATCCTTCAGAATAGCCATCCATAACCCAAAATATCTTGAGGTAACTCTGACCAAACAAGTGAAAGACCTGTATGACAAGAACTTAAAATTTGAAGAAAGAAATTGAAGAAGACACTAAAAAATTGAAAGATCTCCCATGTTCTTGGGTAGATAAAATTAGCATAGCAAAACTGGCAATTTTACCAAAAGCAATCTACAGATTGAATGCAATATCCATCAAAATCCCAGCAAAGCTTTTCATAGACCCTGAAATAACAGTAGCCCAAATTCAAAGGAAAAAAATCCAAAACAAATATCCAAAGAATCCTGTAAAATAAAGGAACTTTTGGAAACACCACAATCCCTAGCTGTGTACACAGAGATTGCTTGTTCATTTTCTGGCCACTAGACCTGAATACTAACACAGAAACTTTATTAATTACAACATTACACAAATCAAGAACATATCAAGCTAGCTTTTATATCTTAAACCATTTTTACTAATCCGTGTACTACCACAGCTACATGACATCTTCTTTTGACTCCACCTATTCTCTTTCTTTATATATCTCTTCCAGTCTGGCTATATTCTGCAAAGCCATTTGCCCAAACATCTTCTCTGTTAACCATGATAGTAAAACATATTCACAGCATACAGAGATGAATCCCACATCATTTCTTTTTTCTTTCTAAATAAAAAGCAAGGTTTGAACTTTGATAAAGTAAGTTACATAACGAAAAAGAAGGAGTTACACTTCACAATATGTCTTTGACTCTAAGTTTCATATCTAATTTATAGTTTTTTCAGTAACTATGAAAACCATAATTGCCTTGAACTGCTCAAAGGATGCCAGAAGAATATAATTAAACTATGAAAAGGAAGTGCATTAGAAACAGCTTTTAAAACTTCAGAATTGAAAGAGACATCTCTCTGCCTGGACAGACACCCAAAGTTCTTCTGTAACATTGCAGCATTTATCTTTAGCCTGTAAGAACTTTCCATGAAGTAGGAAATTTGAAAGGCTGTTTCACACATCTTGACAACTTGTCACTCACTTTCCTCCTGCAGACTGTCTGGGCAGTTCCTTCTGTGAAGCAGGAATCCTGAAAATATCATTCCATCTTTTAACGTTCATAGTCACTTTTCAAAAGTCGTCCTGCATGTCTAGTTTATATAGTATACTATAAAGCAGTTCAGAAAGAGCAGTTTCTTACCAAATAGCTAGTCTTGCCATCTTGAAGGCAAATTCCATAATGAGTTTCAGCTCATTAATATCTCTGAAGTAATTGGTGCTACCAGAAGCTGACATGTCTCACTGTCGAGAAAAGTTTAAATTCTTAAAACATTTTAAATGTCATATTCTGTACGTCTTTGGTGTGTTGAAGATTATCTAACTGAAATATATCTCTGTATATATGGAAAATCTAATTAACATGATATGTTTGACTATTATAAAAGACTAGTTATTAAACTGTAATTTTTAACTATACATTACATTTTAAATGTAATTTAAATTTAAACAAATACAATACCTTAAACAAGAGCAGAAATACATATACAAAGTATAAAAAAATCAACCTTAAATATGTGTCAATAGACCAAGATCCATACAAATGAAAAGCATTCATCTCTATATTATTTCCCCCTTTGTTTTAGAAACTGACTGTGACCATTAATCACTTACAAACCAGCCCATTTTAAATAAAAATAAACATTTATAAACAATCATTTTGAGAATTCTGGTGTAGTTTTTTTCCAAATTACTTCTGCTATTTTTGGGGCAAAGTAATTTTAAGGTTCATGGAGACCTTTCGAGTGATCTTGTTCAATAAAACCACATTCGCATGGAAGGAATCTTCAGATTTTCATCTTCTGTGAAACCAAAAGCAGAACCTCATTTCCAAAGTAACATATCCTTAGACTCAAATTTTGAAGTCAAGATACCTATGTTGGTTTAGCTTAACAGCCTGTACAATAAAGTGTATCTCCAGTAGTTAGCACATTCATAGTTAAAAAATTCAAAGAAAAACACAATAATATACATAATCTAGACTCTGGTGTATTTTACATCTTTACATATTTTTACTCTATTACTTTTTATCCTCATTTTATTATCTGTAATCCTTTAATCTTTGTCTTTTTTTATAACTGTCTATACTCTTTCCCTGTTTCTTCTGTAAACCTATGTACATTTTGTAAGTACACTGTTTCATATAGAGATCTTTTATGTTTACACCAGTCCTTATTACATATGTAAAATCATTTTGACCAGGAGAACTTTAATGCTAAGCATGAATGGCCAGGGACCAACTCTGCAGCCCTGTCCAGCATGGCATAGGTATTTTCACCACCTCTGTAATCCATGATCACTGCCCCAGCTCCAGGGACACAGCGTGTCTATGTTGCCATTAAGCAGTTTGTAACACACTGCTCATATACCCCATTGGAGTGCAGGACCTTCCAAAAAGCCAGAGTCATTTGTGCTACCAACACGAACCAGGGAGCCTTTCCTTTAAATAAGCTGCACAGATTTTGCTGCCATGCCTAGTTAAGAAGCCTTCTCTGTAGGAGCTGTGACTCTGCTTGCTATCAGCAAACAGAGCTTTCTGAAAAAATAATGCAGTTACTATGAATCAATGCTTAACTTTCTTATTTCATGTCTAGAATTCCTATTCAAGCTCCTCCAGGCTTTATGTGGATATAGTTGCCTCTTGTTGGTGCATCATTTTGAGAAGAAAACTGTTGCTATATTTCCCAGAATATTCCAGTTACCGAATAATAACCTCCAAACTGTATTAAGAATAGCTGTTTGATCAATAGCTCAAACATATTTCTAGCTAAGCACCTCTCTTACAAATCAACCTTTAATCTTATACCTTCAGAGGTTCTTGAATATCAGGGAAGGTAAAGGTTCTGGTGGGTATCTCTCTCTCTTTAGCAGCTACATGTTTTACCTCTTTTATTCTGCCTAGTCTCTCTATCTCTTCCACCTAACTGTATTCTGTTATCTGTTATTTACCCAGCAGCCTTTTAAGCAATGATAATACAAGCCCCATTCATGTATACAGAGGAGAATCTATCAGGCATCAAACTCTACCATAGAGCTTAATAATAATGAGACTAGTATTGAAATAAGCTAGGCAAAAGGGACTAATGGAGATCCTTTGAATATCTGGATAACATCTCCATAAAATTACAAACCTGATTTTAAACAAAAGAAGCTCAAAAATATTAATAATAAAAGAAAGAATATTCGTAACAAATGGTGGATGGTTAAATCCATATCAACATGAGAAGATTGAAAATAGATTCACATTTATCACCATGCACAAAAATGAAGCACAAATGGGTCAAAGACATGAATATAAAAACAACCACCTGAACCTCATAGAAAAAAATGGAAGCTTCTTATGAGTGTCACACCGGGCATAGGAAATCACCTCCTAAATATCACCGCATGTAGCATGGGAAACTGAGAGCAACAATTAGTAAAAAACTGAGACACTCACCTGAAAATTGGGAACTTAGGGGTGGGGTGGGGATGGGGAAGGGAGATGTGGAGAAGAATAGTAATGAAAAGGAGGAGAATGGGGGAACTTGGAGAAACGTGGATGATTAGGAGAAAGGAAGGTTGGATAGAGGAGCAGGGAATCACTAACTTAATTAAGGCAGCTCTTGAGGTTGGCAAGAGACTTGAACCTAGAGGGGCTCCCAGGTACCCAGTGTGATATCCCCAGTTAGCTCCTTGAAAGCGCCCGAGGATAGGGAACCTGAAATGACCCTATCTAGCCATTCGATGAATGTCTTGCATATCACCATAGAGAACCCCATCTCTGGAGATGGATGGAGAATAGAGACAGAGACCCACACTTGAGCATTGACTTCAGCTCCCCGGGGTCCCAATGGGGAGCCTGAAGGAAGGAGAACATGAGACACACAGAGCAAGGAACTGACCACGAGCTGATCTAGTAGGAGACTCTCACCAAGGCCAGCTGGATCTGTGACTGAAGGGAGCAATGAGATAAGACCGGACTCTTTGAACACTGGAACAGGATAATGAGGGCTAATGAAAGCCAGAAACAATGGCAAGGGGTTTTGATCCTACTTTATGTTCTGGCTGCCGAGCCTAGCCAGTTTGGATGTTCCTTCTTAGACCTGGATGGAGGGGCAGGGACCAGGATTTCCACAGGGTAGGGAACCCTGAATTCTCTCCCTGTTAATTGGGCCGCTTCCAGGGTTACGTTTCCCCAACACCCCAGTTGCTAGCTTGACCAAACCGAAATAACACAAACTGTATTCATTTAAACACTGCTTGTTACTTAGCTCTAGCCTCTTAAGGGCTAAACTCTGCACTTTAGTCTCTTATTTCTAATATTCTTGTGTTAGCATTCCAAGATGCGCAGCCTTACCGGGGAAGATTCTAGCCTATGTCCATCTTGGTCAGAGCTTCCTCGCTTGAGGCATGCCTCAGAGTGCTGGGCCATCCTTGTCCGCCCTGCTTAAGATAGGAGCGTCTGGCTTTCTCTGAGCGGGCTGCTTGAATTCTGAGCTCACTCTCTTCAATATTTCCTGTCTGCTTTCTATCCTGTTTACTCCTCCCACCTATGTTCTAAAATCCAATTGGGTCAAGCAGTTTATTTATTGCTTATCCAATGAAATTAATAGATTGATATATGACACTCCCACATCTTTTTCCAATGTTTAAACAAAAAAGCAAAAGCTTCAACTTCTTAACAGCACGTTTCAAACTCTAGAAACAACAGAGACATCTTGCACCCTGGACAGTCACCCAAAAGTTCCTCTGTTCGGTTGGGGCATCCATCTTCGGCCTACAGCCCATAGTTTCTCAGAGATATTCCACAAAGTAGGAAATTTCAAAGCCAGTCACTATCTTTGTCCTGAAGAATGTCTTGCAGACTCTCATGAATCAGGAACTTAAAGATCATCTCACCTTTAGTCAAGTTCAGTAGTCCCCTCTGGGGTTCCTGCCAGTTGTAATAGTCCAGGAAATAAGAGCAGTTTCTTTCCCAATGGCTATCAAACTCCATAAGAGATCCTCTTCGATTCTTTATCTTCCTCTCTGAAGTAGTCTTATTTTTCTGCTAGGAGCAGAAGTGTCCATTGATCTTTGAAAAGTCCCAAGTTATTAAAACATTAAATGTCCTATTCTGGTAATCAAAGTATAAAGAATCTATTAATAAAAATATATCTAAGTAACCATCTAGAAAATCTTAACTAACATAACAACTTCTTAACTAATCTATTAACAATCTACCATTACATTTTTAAATGAACTACACAATCACAATACCTATAATCAGGATGAAATACATGACACATAATAAAATTGATTAAATTTATAATCATTTTAAAGCAAAATCCATATCAATTTAAATTATTCCTATACCATTTCCCCCTTTAAATGTAAAAAAACACTTATAAACCATATTTGGGAACATGAAGCGCAGTTTTTCTCTTAAAAACTGCTTCCTGCTGAATGGGGGCATCGACAATTAGGGTCTTTCATACTGTTTTCAACCTGTGTGCTAGTTTCATCCAGTTAGTTGGGTGGGCGCAATTTTTTGAAGGCGTTTCCCAGCAAACTAGTTCAGGAGGGCATGGTTCATCACTTCACTCTTGAATTGAAGAAATGAACAGGGTCTCGTCTCCTGTGAAAACAAAAAAAAAAAAACTCCTTCCAAAGTATCATCCCTTATCCAAATTCCAAAGTCAAGGCATTTTCAAAATATCTACTCTTGGGTTAGTTTACGCAACATAAGCAACATTATCTTAGCAGCTCTTTTGTACTTCTCCCAGCATTCAAACAATTCAAAGAGAGCATAATAGCATACAGTATCAAAATTCTTTGTCTTCTTTCCATCTTTGTGTGCTGTATTTTAACCTCTATTTCGTTTATTTTTATTTTTAACTTTTGCTTTTTGACCTGGACACATGTAGACCAAAGGCTGTTCTTGAACTCTCAGAGATCCGCCTGTCTCTGCCTTACCAGGCACTTTGGGATTAAAGGCTTATGCTACTACACCTTTGAACTCACAGAAGATCTGTTTGTCCTCTGCCTTCTAGGCCCTTTGGGATTAAAGGGCGTGTGCTACCACACTTTGAAGTCACAGAGGTCAATCTCCCTCTGCATCCCAAGTGTTGGGATTAAAGGCGTGTACTATCACAACCAACTTCTCTTTTTCTTTCATTTTTTTTTACTCTTAAGAACTTTTTTACTTTTAGCTTGCATATATTTTTTACCACTTTTAACCTTTATACATTTTCTGTCTTTGACGCTCTCTTTACTTTGTGTCTCTCTCTGTTTTTCTGACCAACAGAGTTCTTTTAATTTACTAAGCTAAGCTCAGTAGGACTAAAGTGACGTCCTTTGCCAGCTAGATGTAGCTCATTTCTTAACTTTTCTGCTATTCCAACCCCTTTGACTGAGGTTCCGGCCAGAGCCGCGTTCAGTTGCCACAAGTCTACAGTGTTCAAGGTCCCTGCCAGCCAGCCAGCCACAGACAACCTTTTCAAAGTCCTCTCTCTGCTTCCCGGCCCTCCTGCCTCAAACAGTCAGAGTTTTCTGGCAGGATGACCCAAAAGCCGGCATTTTAAAAGCGCAGCTTTTTTCCTCTTTCCCAGCTGAAAACCGAAAAGCATGCGTTCAGCTTTTCGTCAACACTGTTTAATGTTTCGTGGCAGGACCTCTTATTTCGCTGCAGAGTCATTAAAGCTCTCTTAGATGAGAGCGCATGCCGCCTCTCGTGGCAACAGAGTCTACCCGAGAAAGTGCTGCTACCAAGAAAACATGCTTTACTCTTTCCCCAAGCTTTCTCAGACTTTCTGTGTGATTCAGTTGTCCACACGTTGGGCAGCTATCTGCTTAAATTGGGGCACCATGGTACAGTTCCCCTTTGATTACTGGCTAGCTTGGGCCGAAATAACAACACACAAACTGTATTCATTTAAACACTGCTTTCTGACCCATTAGCTCTAGCCTCTTACAGCCTAACTCTCCCCGCACCTGGTCTAACCCATTTCTAATAATTCCTGTGTTAACCCCTTTAAGATGCGCTTACCGGGGAGATTCTAGCCCTGCCTTCTCTGGTCGGAGCTTCCCGCGCATGCTTTATGCCTCAGAGTGCTAGAGCGTCTCCTGCGCCCGAGACAGGAGGTCACTTCTCGAGCCGGAGCTGCGCTTGAATTCTTAGCTCCCAACTTCCTCTTCTTGTTGCTAATTATTCTGTTTACTCCTCCCACACCTATGTTCCCCCAAATCCAATTGGGCCAAAGCAGTTTATTTATTCCAGACAATGAAATCAATAGATTGATATGACACTCCCATATTACTTTTCGGGACTGGAGAGGGAGGGGAGGAGTGGGGGAGGGGGAAAGGAGTGGGGAGGAGGGGAAGGGAAATGGGAGGCTGGGAGGAGGTGGGGAATTTCTTTTTTTCTTAATAAAAAAAAGAAGTTTCTACTGTACAAGGACACAATCAAGAAGACAAAATGGCAGCCTACAGGTTGGGAAAGAATCTCCAACAACTTTACATAAGATGGAGGACGAGATCTTCAAGATATACAAAGAATTAAAGAAACGACATCATAAGAACAATAATCTCCAAAAAAAACTAGGGCACAAACCTCAAACAGGGAACTCTCAACAGACAAATCTCACCTGTGAGAGACAGTTAAGAAAATGCTCAATAACCTAGCCATCAGAGAAATGCAAAACCAAAGCAGCCCCGAAATTCCATCTTTAAACCTGTAAGTATGGCCAAGATAAAAAACACAATGACTGATTTATACTGGAGAGGATGTGGGGAAGGGGAACACTCTTCCATTGCTGGTGGAAGTGTACAAACTTGTCCAGGGACAGCCTCCAACATGGAGATTTCTTGAAAAATTAGGAAACAATCTACCTCAAGACCCAGCAATAATGATATTGGGTATATCTACAAAGGTTGCCAATCGTATTCCACAAAGGTATGTGCTCAACTATATTGATAGCTAACATTATTCATCATATCAAACCACAGAAAAAACAACCTCAACTAAAGAGAATGGATGAAGAAAAAGTGGTACATTTTTAAAATGGAGTTTATATAAAAAATAATAACATCTTGAAATTTCCCGATATGGTTCTAGAAAAAAAATTGTGTGCCACAACACAGAAAACATATATAATAATATTCATTCATAGTAGCTTTTAAATATAAAGCAAAGTAAAACTGACCTACAGTTAACAACCTGAGAACCTATCAGCAATAGACAGAAAACACACGTAGTCTACAAAGGAAAAAGAAAATGACAGAGATGTCCTGAATAATTTAGGAGTTTAGGACACAATTAAAGTGGGTCTTAGAGGCAAGTTCATTGTAGTAAGTAATTAATTAAAAATAAAGAAACAAACTAGAGGTATTATATCTTAACACAACAAATTTAAATATGTAGGAAAAAAAATAAAATAAAACTTAAAAAAGATATAGAATAGAAAATAATAAATTGAAGAAATTGATAAATTAACAAGTAATACAAAAACATCAATGAAATGAAGAATTGGTTAATAAATCAATATATTCACCTTAACCATTCTTAAACCAAAACACAAAATCCAATTAATGAATTTAAAATGGAGTCATCTATATATACAAATCACAAACATGTGTGTGTGTGTGTGTGTGTTAAAAAAAAAAAATATTAAACCTGCAAGGAGAAAAGAGCAAATATTCTATAAAGGCAGTTTTATTAGAATTACACCTGATTCTCAAAAGGAGACTCCCAGCCAGAATGGTCTGGGAAGATACCTATAGAAACTAAGAGATCATAGATTCCACTGCAACTACTATACTGATAAAATTACATAACCCCTGAGTAGACAAGAATGTCTAGAAAATTGGGAGTGTGGAATGGTTGGGAGAAAGGAGGGCACATTAGTGGAAAGGAAAGAGAGGAGGGGGAAGAGAACTTGAGGAAATGAAATAGTCTAGATGGAGGAAAGACAGAGATGAGAGCAAAGGAAAATATTTTTGTTGAGGATCATTATCAACCATGGAGCTCTGAAATTCCAAAATCTACGGATGAAGCTGCAGCTAACAGCCTAAGCAATGGGAGAGGATGCTGAAATCTGGCTTTGTAGTCAGATAGATGCAAATATCATCCGCAACTTGGAAACAGAGGCAGAGATCTGCATTAGCAAACCTACATTAAGTCAAGGTGGAAGAGTGGAAGGAGAAGAATATAGGCAAAG
>CAWTZC010001015.1:0-28129 GCA_963919715.1 Microtus obscurus | reverse complement strand
CTGCTGGGTTATACCTAGGAAGCTACCGTTTGTGCCCATCTGTTGTAGGGTACTTCCACTTTCTCTTCTTATCAGGTTCAGTGTGTTCAGATTGATATTGAGGTCTTTGATCCATCGGACTTGAGTTTTGTACAGTTATATATGGGTCTATTTTCGGCCTTCACAGTTGACATCCAGTTGTGCCAGCACCATTTGTTGAAGACGCTTTTTCTTCCATTGCTACTTAGCAGCTTTATCGAAAATGAGGTGTTCATAGGTTTGTGGGTTAAAATCCGGGTCTTCTATACGATTCCATTGGTCGACTTCTGTTTTTATGCCAATACCACCCTGTTTTCAGCCACTGTAGCTCTGTAATAGAGTTTAAAGTCAGGGATGGTACAAACCTCCAGAAGTCTTTATTGTAAAAGACTGCTTTCAATTACTCTGGGTTATTTGTTATTCCACATAAAGTTGATTATTGTCCTTTCAAGATCAGTGAGGAATTTTAATGGGATTGATGGGGATTGCATTGAATCTATAAATTGCCTTTGGTAGGATGGGCTATTTTTACTATGTTGATCCTCCCAACTGCTATATGGAAGATCCTCCCATTTTCTGGCATCCTCTTCACTTTTCTCAATGCCTCAAAGTTCTTGTCAAATAGATCCTTCACTTCGTTACCCTGAGATATTTTATGCTGTTTGTGCTACTATGAAAGGTGATGCTTTTAAACTTCCTCTGCTTCAATATCCTTTGTGTATAGAGGGCGACTGATTTTTTGGAGTTGATCTTGTATCCGGCCACATTACTAAAGGTGTTTATCAGCTGTAGGAGTTCTTTATGAGTTTTGGGTCGCTTATGTACACTATCATATCATCTGCAAATAACGAAAGTTTAACTTCTTCCTTTCCACCTAATCCCTTGATCCCCTTTATGTTGTCTTATTGCTATTGCTAAAACCTGCCAATCACATTCAAAAGAGGGGTGCCGGAGAGAGTGGACAGCCTTGTCGTAACTCCTGATTTGCTGTATGGTTTGAGTTTCCATATATTTGATGTTAGCTGTCGGGTTGCTGTAATTAGGCTTTTTATTATATTTAGGTATGACCTTTGTATCCCTAATCTCTCCAAGACTTTTATCATGAAGGGATGTGTTGGAATTTTGTCAAAAAGCTTTTTCAGCATCTAATGAAATGATCATATAGGTTTTTTCTTTCAGTTTATTTATATGATGGATGGCATTTATGGATTTGTATGTGTTATTCAGCCCTACATCTCTGGGATGAAGCCTACTTGATCAAAATGAATAATTTTTCTAATGGTCTTTGGATACGGTTTGCCAGTATTTTGTTGAGGATTTTTGCGCTTGATGTTCATGGGGAGTGAGATTGGCCTGTAATTTTCTTAGTTGAGTCTTTGTGTGTTTTGGTACTGTAGATGAATTGTTGCTTCAGTGGCAGGAATTTGGCACGGACTCTTCTGTTTTCATGGTTGTGAACAATTTTTAAGGAGTATATGTATTAGGTCTTAATGGAAATTCTGTAGAATTACTGAAACCATCTGGTCCTGGGCTTTTTTTGCAGGGAGGTTTTTGATAACAGCTTCTAATTCTTCACACTGACAGGTCTACTTAGATTGTTCACCTGGTCCTGATTTAACTTGTATATGGTATTTATCTAAAAATGTGTCCATTTTATTACATTTTCCAGTCTTTTATAGGCTTTTTGTAGTGTTATATAATGATTCTCTGAATTTCCCATGTCTGTAGGTTATGTTTTCATTTCTGATCTTATTAATTTGCAAATTCTCTCTCTGCCGTTTGATTATTTGGATAGGGGTTTATCACTTTATGATTTTTTCTCATGAACCAGCTTTTTGTTTCATTGATTCTTTGGATTGTTTTCTGTGTTTCTATTTTGTTGATTTCAGCCCTCAATTTGACTACATTTCCAGTCTTCACTCCCCTCCTAGGTGAGTCTGCTTCTTTTTTTCTAGAGCTTTCAGGTGGGTTTGCTAAGTCCTAATGTATGCTTTCTTCTGTTTTCTTTATGGGCAATTAAGGGAATGCAGGAACTTTCCCCCTTAGGACTGCTTTCAAAGTGTCCCATAAGTTTGAGTATGTTGTTTCTTTATTTTCATTGAATTCATAACACTTTAACTTCTTTCTTTATTTCTTCTTTGATCCAGGTGTGGGTCAATAGTTGACTGTTCAGTTTCCATCAGTTTATAGCTTTCTGGGGGTAGCATTGTTGTTGAATTCTAACTTAGTCCATGGTGACTTTGATAAGACACAGGTGGTTATGGACATTTTTTGTGTTTCTGTAGAAGTTTATTTTATAACAGGACGTGGTCAATTTTCGAGAAGTTTCCATGAGCTGCAGAGAAGAAGGTATATTCTTTCTCCTATTTGGGTGGAATATTCTATAGATGTCTATTAAGTCCAATTGATTCATTACCTGTTTAATTCTCTAATTTCTCTGTTAGGTTTCTGACTGATTGACCTGTCCATTGGTGAAAGAGGAGTGCTGAAAACTTCAACACAGCAAAGCAGTCTGATGGGCAGCCCTGAGTTTTAGTAATGTTTCTTTTACATACGTGAGTGCTTTTATATTAGGGGTATAGATATTCAGGATTGAGACTTCATCCTGATGAATTGTTCCTGTTATGAGTATAAAATGTCCCTCTCCATCTCTTCTGATTGATTTAAGTTTGAAGTCAACTTTGTTAGAAATTAGTATGTCATGCACACCTCCTGCTTGTTTCTTAGGTCCATTTGCTTGATAAACCTTTTCCCATCCCTTTACCCTAAGTAGGTGCCTGTCTTTGTGGTTGAGGTGTTTTTTGTAAACAGCAGAATGTTGGATCCTGTTTGCGTATCCAACTTTTTTAGCCTGTGCCGTTTTATAGGTGAGTTGAGTCCATTGAAATTAAGGGGATATTAATGACCAGTGGTTGTTAACTCCGTCAGTTTTTTAGTCATAGAGTTTGTGTGTTTGCCTTTGAGTTGCACTGGTGAAGGGTGTCTAGAAGTTTGAGTAATTGTGGTCATTGTTGGTCTCCTTGGTTCAGGATTTTCCTCTATTACTTTCTGTAAGGCTGGACTTGTGACCACGTATTGTTTAAATTTGTGTTTATCCTGGAAATTTTGTTTTTCCATTGTATGAACTAAAGCTATTGGCATAGTAGTCTGGGCTTGCATCCACACTCCCTTAGCTTTTGTGGTATATCTATCCAGACCTTCATTGCCATGGTTTCCATAGAGTAGTCAGGTGTAAGTCTGATATAATCACTTCATAAGTAATTTGACCTTTTTCCTTTGCAGCTCTTAATGTTTTTTTCTTTATTCTGTATGTTTTGTGTTCTGATTATTATATTGGCGTAGGAGATGTTTTTTTTTGGTCCAGTCTATTCGGTTGTTCTGTATGCTTCTTGAACCTTCAAAGGAACATCTTCTTTTAGTCTGGAAAGTTTTCTTCTATAATTTTATTAAATACTTTCTAAACCATTGAGCTGTACTTCCTCCTCCTTTCTTCTATATCCAATTATTTTTAGTTTAGTCTTTATTGTGTCCCATAGTTCCTGAATGTTTTGTGCATGAGAATTCCTGCTGGTTTTGCTATTTTCTTTGATCAGTGTGTTTATTTTCTTTTCTATTGTATCTTCAGTGTCTGGACATTCTTTCTTCTACTTCTTGTAATCTGTTGGCAGTACTTGTCTCTGTGGTTCCTGTTCGTTTACCCAGGTTTTCCATCTCCATCCTTCCCTTGGTTTGTGTTTTATTCATTACTTCCATTTCATTCTTCAAGTCTTGAACCCTTCCTCATCTGTTTGATTGCTTTTTCTTGCTTCTCTTGATATTCCTTTCTTGGGCATCTTTGAGCGATTTATTCATTTCTTCTACTTTTTTTGTTTGTCATCTCTAATTGTTTATGGCAGTTTTTCACCGTTCACATGTTCAAAGGTCACCTCTATTGCTTTCATAAGACTCACTTTTTGGAGTTGATTTCCCTCAATTTTCTGGAGTAGGGTGTACAATTCTTCTTTGTTTCAGGATCCCTGATTCTTGGTGGATGCCGCGATGCCTTTCAGGTTGGTTGGAGAATTTTTGTATTGGTGTCTTCCATCTTTGCTTCAAATGGAGCCGTGGAGAGGCTCTGGCGTTGGTCCAGTCTAAGCTGGACTGATTCTGGGTGCTCGCAGAAAACAGGAACCAAACCTGACCAGATGGAATCCTCAGCACAACAATCAGATAACCCTGGAGCAACAGCTGTAGGTGCCCAAGCTCCCCACAGGGAACTGAGACTGAGGCAGGCACTCCCCACTCTGGGTGGGAAAGGCCTTAGTGAAGGATCTTAAAACCGTTCTTGAGCACTGTTCCAGCCAACGCAGAGCATGGTTGGGTGGTGCCGGGGACTGGCAAGCTTGAGAAAAGCAGCCCAAGTTTGGGGCAAATTAAATAGCCTCGAGACCAAGGCCCTGAGGAGAGAGACACTCACCTGTCCAGATGGAATTCCTCAGCACCCAACCAGGGCTCCTGGTATTTGCTCAAGCATTTTTGAACTGTATAACTGTAGCTGACTGAAATCATAATTAGAAGTAATATACGTTATTCCAAATAGCATTGGATTTTCTGGTTCCAATAAAATTGGAGACCAAATAGGGCAGTGCATTTGAGCTCCTTTTCTAAGGGTGTTTCTCTGCTATAGAAAAGAGGGTTTTGAAAGACAGCTACAATGTTTTGAACTTTGCAAGAACTCTCCTCTCTGTCAAAGGGTGCAAAGGAAAATCCCCTCAAGTTTTTTTAGGTTTGGACTTAGGTGTTTGATGCTCATTCTCCTCAGAGAAGATTATAGCGGGATAAAAGCCTTTCTAACCCCCCCCTTTATGAGAAAAAGACCACCGTTTGAACAGTTAGGGTAGGGCTGGTAGACTGCTGAGGGAGATAATGGGAGCAAGTATAAACACACACAGCCTGGAATGGGAGACAAGGATCTTGAGGAAGCTTGTGATTTCAGCCCCTTTCATCCAAGCTGAAGGATTACACAGATGAAATGAAATGCTCTGGAAACACAAGAAACATGCCTTAATGTTTAAAATGGAAAGACATCCCGTTCTACTGATCAGCTTGTACTGCTTTTCACTTTACTTTATTACTCCAGATGGTCAGGTGATATCTGAAGTTCATTCTATTGCCTCCTCTCAAACCAACAGCACAGGTTGGTTTGACTGACTGGGTATGTTTGTGCCGCCTTGTTTCCAGATCCAGAGTTGAACACGAGAAAGGGAACCTACTTAGTCAGCTTATTGGTGGGGACCTAACATTCTTGCCTGTTTACAAAATTATTGTTTTATTTAGGGCCTTCTTGATAGCTTTTGATTTACGTGGACTTGCTTGTAGAACATAAGCCCAGCTGATTCATATAGTTGACTGGAATATGGTTGGGCTCTGATAAGGCTATATGCTTCATTCTTGGTGTACAATCCTGTGATTAAAATAAAATTGTGAGACAACTCACGTGATAGGCTCACAGATAACTGAAACAATTTGTATGCTGTGTTGCAATGATTTTAAAAATTGGAAGCAGTTGGGCCCTCCACATCTCTTCCCATCTGGTTTGAATATATCCATTGTGATGCCTTTGGTTGGGATTCAGAATCTTTCATAATAAAGCATATAAGTATGCATATATAGATTATATTCACACATCAGAATGAAGTAAATCTATGCCTGAAATACTAAATGTACCCCATAAATATTTGATGAGTGGATAAATAGTAATCTATTTTATCTCCATGTCACTTTCAAGGAGTTGATTGAAGGCTCTAAAGAAATTTCAAATGTCATCAACATACAGAAACAGCCGAGGCTTCATCCCCCTTCCATCCTGTTAGGAAGGAGCTCCCCAAAGGATAGCTGTTAATGCCCTCCCTCGGTGTTCATGGATACAGTGATCAGGCCAACAACCAGCAGACATATGATCTGCTATTAGCGCAGTCTCCACCGTCCAAGAACTCTTATGACTTTGCTGACTCTCTTGTCAGTTTCTCTTGGGATTCTGGCTTCATATCCCTTGCCAAAATGCACCTTCTTTGACTTTAGACTTTACTCTGCCTTATGTGTCTTTTTCCTTCATTCTGTTTCAGTGTCCTCAGAGATAAGATGAAAAATTACCAAATCACATGCTTGTTTCAACATCCTTTTTCTCATAGACTGAATACTTGTCACTTGAACATAACCTGAAAATCTGGTAAACTTTATGTACACACACAGTAAAAGATAGAGTATTTCCCTTACCCTATAAAATTATGAGTAAATGCATATGCATAGAAAAACCAAATAAAGTCATGCATCTCAGCTTCAAAGTCATACGATAGTCATAAAGTTCAATCTATTAATTTCATAAGTCTTAGGTGAACAATATTGGGAACCAAGTAAACATCAATATTAATGCCTTTACTAAATGTAGTATGAATAAGAGGATGATATATGATGGTAAATTAATGGTCCGAATAGGGACATTGAAGGATAGAGGCCAGCAGCAAAATGAAAGCAGTGGGTGAATATCAATGGACAAAACAGTCTATATTATAAGCAAGTATAGGAAACAATTTTTACACACTTTAACCCAGAAAAGAAAATGTGATAGCTTGACAGATCCATTGAGGGAAGCCCAGAGGCCTCTGGGAACTGAGGGATAAGAACTGTCTGTCTTTCAGTCTTTTATCTCTGATCATTCCAGGATGAGTTCACTCTGACTTTCCAAAGCATTGCTTAATCTGTATATGCTAGTAAACCCTAAATAAGATAGTGTTTTTGTTTTTCCTTTTAGATTAATACTCAAGGAGCTACAAAAAAACAAGGAACCTACATATTGGTTTAGTCATATGTTCATGCCTTGGACAATTTCTTTCCATAGAGAATAGAGACTACTGCTGGCCAATCTCTTTGCAGGCGTGTTTGCACTGAATTATAGTGAATAACCCACTACGGATCACAAAACTCTATTGAACATTCACTGGGTGAAGCGAGAGAACAGAGAAAGCAAATTCCTGGATGTAATAAGGTGTTTCCCCCTCCCGTTAATGGTGGTCATGAAGTCCACCCATTAATTTCAAAGTCTTTAGCACAGTAAATTGCACCAGGTAGAACACTTTACTACTATGCCTTTACTAAACTTCTCAGCCTTATTTGCAGTGTAAGTAGGGAGAGACTGGCATTTGATGTTCTGGGCCACACCACTTTAATCCACATCATTTGTAAAGCGTTCAGCATATAGGCATCGAGCATCCTGTTGGTGCAATTAGGGTGTCTTTGTGTGATAGGAAACTAGGGAGCTTTAATGCTTAGAAGGAGGTAACTATGTTAGATAACTGCTTGCTTGAACCCCATTGTTCAATTTGTACTTCTTCAAACAATTTACCCTGAATAACATCCTTCAGAATGTGTATTTGCTCTTTGAAGAACAAAAACATCATCCAAGGACACCTTCCTTTTCTCTTCATTTGTGATTTAGGTTTTCTGAATATGAGAGAAGATTGGTTCTTTGTATCAAGGATTTCTAAAGAATAATGGCTTAACCTTGAAAGAATGAATATTGTCTGTTAGGTAGGGTTCTGTGTACTATCAAACCTCACAGCCACCCTACATCTAAAGCAGTAAAGATCTGCTTTGACTCCTTATCATACATAATAGCTGAGAACTCTGTACTAGTGTCTGTAAATAGAAGGACACGAAAAACAAAAGGCATTGGGCCCAGCTGGTTTACGTCCACAGGTCCTGTGTCTCAAGCACAGCTATCAATCCTTTGAAGTTAGCTTTCTTGGTCACTGTGCTAGGTGTGTCCCCTTCTGCTTGTTTGTTTTCCTTACGCCAGTCTACTGCTGGCATCACAGAGCTGAAGCTCCAATGCTGGAAGAGGAGGCCAGAGAAAGCCCGGAGAGCCACAGAGAGCCAGAACCCGCTGTCCAAAAGACAGAGCATGCCTGGTGCTGCCGATTCAATCTTGTGGTCCCCTGACATCACCCAAGAAAGTGGAAACAGCAGAGAAAGCCCGTCCAGACCCGCAGAATGGTAAGGGGGAAGGGAGAAGAATTTTGTAGAGTTAGTTGACCAAATCCTGATTACAATTGATGAGAAAATTGCTACCCAGTGCAAAAAAGAGGTTTGGAGTATGACCCCAGCACAATTAGTGTATTTTATCCCAACGTCCAGACCAACAACACTTGTCTCAAGCAGAACACAGAGGTGCTGCTAAGTGGAGATTTGGGGCCTAAGTGTGTGTGGTCCTGGAGTGATCCCTGGCATGTTGTAGGAAGGCTTTGCCTCCATTTTCCTGAGAAACAATTGGGGCACCATGGCTATTCAAACACACTTACTACTGGATACTGATTAGGCTTGGACATATGATGTCGGAGAGGAACCAATAAATTGGTTTTATTGAAGTGCTGACTTGGGCCAATGACATTTCAACACACTCCCTACTGAGTCTGGCTTTGAGAGAAACATTGAGATGCAAAGTAGAGACTATCCCAGCCACCCACAGTGGGGAGGAAGATAGCCTTAGTAACATCATGATTCAAGGAAAGCTGGAGGAAGATTCATAAAGGACAGTGACTATTAAAATGTAAGCTACCCCCATCAAACAATGCTGAACAGGACACACTTATGATCCTTCTCCAATGGGAGGGAAACAAACTGAATTCTTCTGGGTTTTCAATGAGGTATTGAAACCCCAATTTTATGTCTGAATGGCTGGAAAAGGAAGCTCCTCTCTCTATATTACAGACAGCCTCTTGTACTGTCTCTCCCCCATGACCTCATCATTCCTTAAGATGAAGAACTTGGCACAGCTCTCCTGGTTCCATGTCAAGTCTGAAGGCTATACTTATTCAGCCATCCAGCTGTCACTGATAGATATATTAGTGGGAATCAGCGCGCTGTCGCAACAAATTACCAAGAGCTGGATGAGTGGAATATTGATTTAAAGAACTGAAATTCCAATCTAGTTCAAGAGGCGGGGAAATCTGACCTCAAGATGCTTCACCCGGACCATGCTCCCTCCAGAGACTTTTTTGAGCATGGTCCTTCTCTCTTCCTAGCTTCTTAGTCACTGGCCAATTCTTGTATTTCTCAATCTCATGCCTCTACCTTCTAAGTAATTTTTTTGAGTACCCTGTAGCCAAACCGTCTTACTTTAATATAAAGATACACTCACTGGGAACGGGTGATTCTGCCCTCATTCCAGAATGACTTAAAGATGTTACATCTGTAAAAATCACATCATGTGCAGTTTATGGACTTATTTGGAGAGAGACAATTCAGATTTGTTGTTGCAACCATGTGGACAAAATTCTTTTCCCCTACTCAGATAGAAACTGTGGCCACCAGAGCTTCAGGGTTGGTTATGGGTCTTTTGTTTTAAGTGGTATTTGGTGTAAGACATCACTGAGTGCTGAACAACAGGCAGATGAGAGAAGTAGTGTGGAACCCCTCTGATACTGAAGATTCATGAGGCTTTGCTGGTATTGGGATCACATGGGTCTCACAAGGGTCACTCACTCCTGTGGATCCTATGAAGTTAGTATTCATCCTTAGTATAGTGGGCTGCTAAGCTTCCAGCAGGCTAGCTATGGGAGATTCTTCTGGGGCTGGGATAGCAAACAGTGTTACGATACTCTGAGAGGGTGTCTGTTTGAAATGATCCTGAAGATTCACCTGTTCTCAGGAACCTTGTAGTCACCAGGTACTGGCTCTTTCTCTGCCTCCTCCCTGCTTTACGCTTTGTCAGTTCTCAGCCTCTGCTCTTTCTCACCATCCTCTACCCCAGCATCTATTCCTTCACACTGGAGCTCTCAAACTCATCTGTGTCTTCTCACCTGGGAATCTCCTCACTGTCTTGCTGCTTTCTTTAGCTGTGCTCTGGCAAGCGATCTTCCTGCAGCCTGTACCATCACTACCTCACTGCTGTCTCTGCTGTGTTCTTTGTGTTACCAACTCAGCCCACAGTGAGAAGCCCTTCCGCTTCATTGGACCAAAGAGGTGACAGCAACAGACGGGTCAATCCTTAGAGACTTCCTCCTGGTGACTTGCTCAGGAAGCTTGACAGCTTGCTTATATAGCCTGTGCCGTTCCTTGGGAAACTACAGCTCCCAGAATCCTCCAGTATTATGCGTCCTGTCTACAGGTGCTCACCCAGAAAAGATGTGAGGTCACCTTCACAAACACCCTCGCGGCCTCCCGTTAAAAGGCAGCACGAGGCCCCCTCACCCCCTTCTCTTCCCTTCCCCGTGTGGTTTCGCACACCTGTCCCTCCCCTTGTGCTTATTCCCTTTCCATTTAAAGTACCCGCGTGGGAACTGTGTGTATGTCTTTGTCCCCGCCGTACATGTCTGCCTCCTCGGCGTGTTCGTGCTTCACACCCTGCTGGCACCCCCCCTAGCACCCCCTCCAGTCCTTTTAGAACAACATTTTGGTGCGGTACAACTTCAGGGACTTCCGTCGGGCCCCCATCTGAGGCCTGGCCTCCGGGCTTCAACGCCTCCGGAGTCTTGGGCCTCCTGCCCGGCACGAGCCGCAACACAGACCCAACCAACCACTATCCGTGTCCTCTCGCTACAAAGCCATCTCCGACACCAACCAACCATTGAAGTTTGAGCCTCGGGCTCTTTTCCCATTAGGCCTAGAAGACAGTCGATTGCCCCCAACCCATCCTTTTCCCTTCACCCACCCCTGGTTGACGTTGATTTCGCCTTATTTTCTTTTTCTTCCTTTTCTTCCTTCTCTCTTTCGTGCGGGGCTTGTAACTATCAAGTACCTACCCGGGCTCACGCCTAACCCCGGTCCCGGCAGCGGCGCGGGCACCTATAAACCAGCTCACGCCTACCGGTCCCCGCGGCAGCGCGTGCACCTATAAACTGCTCACCTTCACCGGTCCCGTGGTAGCGCGGGCATCTATAAACGGCTTAATCTTCTCTCTGCCCAGCTGGGATTTTTCCCATCACTAGGCTAGAGCCGATTTTTGCCCACCGCGGCCAATTCTGGGACGCCCTCATTCCTGAGATTGCCGTGTTCGCGGGCACTCTCTCTTGGCCACTCTCCGAGGCGAATCTATCGGACTAACCATGGGGTCTAAAACCTCTAAACCCATCTCTCCAAGTTCTCCGCTCGGTCAATCGCTGGAATCTCTAAAACCACATGCTTTAATCGCACACCAATCATAGGGAGACAAGGTATTTCTCTCACCCCCAGGCAAATGCCTCCCACCGCTCTCCCCAAATGGCAGGGTCCTTTCAGAGTAATTCTTCTAACCCCACACAGCTGCTAAACTTGAAGGAATCCCCCATTGGATTCATCTCCGCAACTCAAACCAGTTGTTTCCACCAACCCCCTCCCAAGAAAGGTGACCCAGACAGGGCCCTGCTGCCTCAAATTCCAGAGGAAACCGGACTCAGCCCCCCTACCTCCAGGCTAAGAAAATAGTAAACTCCATCTGCCACTTAATCTTTCTGTGCTAATATACCCTCCTTCAGAATCCTCATTGGATTCATTTGTTGCACTTTAAATCTGTTCCACAGCTCAACTTAACCTTTCTGTGCTAATATACCCTCCTTCAAATTCCTACATAACCATTCAGTTGTCGTTACAGATCATCAAACACGAAGCCAAGGTCTCAGGCGGTAAGCAGACTATTACCTGACATAACATAAAAATCAGGTCAGTCATTGATTTTTCCTAAGACACTCTTTTTAAGCTCCTGGATACCAGCCTTAAGCAGACAAGAAATAGCGGATCATTAATGGGAATAAGACTCATCTCTCTTTGTCTTCTGCTCCAGATATGTTGCCTCTTCTGTTCTCAGGCTGGGGCTCTCCCTTCTCTCTCCTTGCTCAGTCTGCACTATTCACCTGCCCTCCCCCACCCACAGAGTACTCTCTATTCTCTTGTCATGTCCCCAGCTCTGTCCCTTATTTTCCCTCTGTACTTCCTTTTCCCTACTGGCCTGGATCACTCCCTCTTTGTGCTTGTCATGCCCAGCTTGTGCCATTTTGTATCCTGAAGTATATGCCCCCGTGCGTTCTCTTGACACAGACCATTTCACTTTTCCTTCCCCACCTCTCGTCATCTTCCTCTACCAACACAACTTCCCCCCTACCCTCCAATTTTTTCTTTACTAATGCAGCGCCTTCCAGCATCTGCCGTAAGCCAACAAGATCACCACACAGGACACCGGACGATTGACCATCCCAAGAACGCTTAGCGGACCACCGGATACTCCCTGGACCCCTCAACGCGAAAAATGTCAGCGGACCGTGACACCCCCTAAACCCCACAACTTGCCCCAAGCCAGCAGGAAGCAGTTACAAGAGACCGGGGCGACGCCCCCTATCTCCCCCCAATTTTTTCTTTTTTTAAATTAACCAAAGATGGTAGAAATGTGTTCCTTGGAAACCACAGCTCCCAGAATCCTCCAGTATTAAGACCTGTCTACAGAAAGTGCTCACAGATGTGAGGTCACCTTCCCAAACACTCTCACGGCCTCCCGTTAAAAGACAGCTTCACGAGGCCCCCTCGCCCCCCTTCTCTTCCCTTCCCTGTGTAGTTTCGCACACCTGTCCCTCCCCTTGTGTTTATTCCCTTTCCATTACCACGTGGGAACTGTGTGCCTCCTTTGTCCCGTGAAACATGTCTGTTTGTCTCGCGTGTTCGTCTCACACCCTGCTGGCACCGCCAGCAACCCTCCAGTCAACTTACACCGAACAACAGCCTGAAGTCCATTCTTGGAATAATCACAGTCAGTAGTTTTAGCCCAATCACCATCTTGCCTTGTCAGCACCTCTAGTCATGGCTTAGTGATAAACTATTTAAAACAGCCCTGGATTGACCCTGAGTGTTGTCATGTAGTTTTTAAGTTCATAAAGCAGTTCAAGATGTATGGCCATGGTATGGGGATGTTTGGGCTGGCTGCTTAACTGACAGTCTTTTTTGCTCCAGACAGCTAAGGGAAAGCTAGAGATGATAGACTCACCGCTAATTAGGAGAATTGGGTTGTCCCATCTTCCAAAGTCTGCTTTTTATGAAGGAAAAATGAGTATCAGAATAGTGCTTGATAATAAGGCTTATATAATTTACCATTAGCACTAAGAGTAATTTTTAGCAGAACTGAATATAGCTTCTAAATAGTACTCCCACACTGACTTGTTGCCCTAGAGAGATGTTCCCATGTTTTTCCATCTCACTACAGATGAGAGTAATGGTAATTTAGAAGTAAGAAGAAGAATCAGTTCTCCAGGTAATCAGAGCTCATCAAAGATCCCAAACATGACAGTTGTGTGACACTGAGCAGACAAGAGTTCCCTGGATTTTACAATCAGATGTTGGAATCCAGGACTTGTATCTGCCAAGAGACAACCTTGATTTTTACAATTCCATCCCCACTTGATCTGTTTCCAGTTTTTCAAATCCAGGTGTGGAGATTATTTGTCTTCACGTAATCAGGGACTCTTGCTTTCCAAGGAAATGGCTGTCAGTAGTTTCTCCACTCTCCTCTAAGAACAGGGGCCTGGATTAGTGTATGCACCGGGGGTCCATTGCAGGGCAGAGATGAGTGTTGAGTTTCAGTTACCAGCTTTGCTTTGCATTTCATTATCCTGTGGGTCTTGGATTTTCAGGCAACCCAATTAAGAAGTAAGCTGAGAATCTCTTTGCTGGAGGAAGAATTCTGTAAGCCTCTTAGGTGCGGGGCCGCTTCTGTGCCAGTGTATCTGATTTGAGACAGTCTGAAGTTTTATCCGATCCAGTGGGCTGTTAAATGACTGTGGCTTAAAACAATTCAGACTCTCAAAAATAGCGAAAGTGAAGCATCTAGCTTCCAAGAAGAGAATCCTAAATCTCAGAACTCCCTAGCAGGAGGATCTTCTTCTTATCCTTCTGGTGATCAGAGGTTGTGATGAAATTTCAGGTCAGGGACAAAGTGGATGTCATTAATTTTGTCCTCCCACTTATTTGATATAAGTTTAAGATCTCCAATTTTAGCTTCATTACCAAGAGTGAGCTCGAGAAAGCATTAAGTAAATATAAAATGCTATATAAATAAATCCCCTAAGCTCATCTCTGCCAATGGCTTCATATATTTTTTAAACTAAAACACAAAACCCTCCTTACTATGCCCCAGGGAATTACATTGATTTTTCCACACATGCATCAGCCTTCAATGCATCTATGGGGAAGAGTGGGATTATTTTGTCTAATAGCGATGACAGCCGAAACGCTTAGTGGAGGCTTCCTTTCATAGATGGGGATAAGTACTCGCATTATCACATTTAACACAGCAATAAGCCCCTGTGAATGCACAATAGGAAGGTCTTGCTCATAAGAATCTGGCAACCAGAAAAAAATGCAGTTATGTGTCCCAGCAGTCACATGCGTGGGTTATCAAGTTGTCGTCCACCCAGCCTCGTTTTGACCCTGAAGTTCATGTCTGAGGTATGCTAGCCCTATCCAGAAGTGAAATGCTGTCTTCTACGCTGACTTTGTAGAAAAAACTGATATGGAAATGCTCAGTCTTCATGGTGTGTTGCAAACATCAGAGCAGAGGAAACCACATGTCTTTGGGGATCTCAGAGCGCTGAATTTTCACAAAGGCATGTTTAGCTGAGTTTAAACAGCATGTAATAATGAGGTTGACTGGACCTGGCAAGAAAGGGCACTGGCAAACAAGACTTGTTGATAGCATCCCGGGGGAGTGGGAATGCAGAGCAGAATACATAGGCTACAAATGGTTGGGTGGCTCAGAAGCCAAAGGCATGTGCCAACGGCCTGGTGCCTTGCATTTGACCTCCAGGACCTCGCTGTAGAAGGAGAGAGGGCTAATTCCTTCCAAATTGTGTCCTCTGACCTCTACATACACAGTGACACATGGTTGCATGCACACAGCAATAAACCCCAAATGTTTGATGTAATGTATAGTTAGGAGAAGGAAACATTGTACTGAAACAGTACTTATAGAAATCCAGTGTTGAAGTCAAGCAAGAGTTCTGTAGTGAACTCTTACGGTCTTCACTTGTTTCAGGTTAAACGCGCTCACAATATTGGATCAGGGATGAGTTTGTTAGCATTAAAGCTGATGGAAAGTAATGCTAAATTTTGACTTGGAAGTTAGTGATTTAAAAGTTACTTTTCCCCACCAAGGCTCTGTGAACCCCCTAGGTTCTATCAGAGGAATCTGCTTGTGGAATGCAGGTTAAGGGTCCCTGCTTTTGTGTAATTTATGTCATTCATTTATGTTTTATTCATTTATGTGGGATGAGAATGTGCCTGTACCCATCACTAGAGAAAAGGGAAGTTATTGATATAGAGAAGAGCATGAAGAAAGAAGAAATTTTGTTGTATGTGACTATCATTATTAACTCAGTCTTGTCCATGGAAGATCCATTCCCATGCAACTTGCATAATATTGAATCCTATTGATGTTAGTGTCTTTTTCTTATACATGCATACTAAGATGAGGATTTAAATCAATTAGGTTGTAAAAACTAATAAAGATAACCGGTAAACAATTATGAAAACATGTAAGTGAGTGTGCCCCCCCTCTAAAAAAAAAAAAAAAACTTTTACCCCCCAACCATAGTTAATTTTGAGTGGTTGTCTGCAGGTCCTGAAGTTGTTTTGGTAAAGGATACTTGTCCAGGGGTTTTAAGTTCCAGATAAGCATGATGGAAATCCAGAGGTTTACATTGGAAATGTTCTCACAATGTAATCAGCTCTCAAAACTCTGAGCTAAAATTAAGATTTGGAGTGAGTCCCGGCCCCATTAAATTACTATCTGCTGTATCCAGTTAGCTACCTACACGCAAAGTTCCCAAGCACCTTCCAAGTTGTTTCTTCAGACTCACCAATTCCCATGCTCGCTCAGGTTGGCTCCCTAGGTGCACAGTTCCCGTGAACCCTCAAGCTGGCTCCCTAAACACGATTCCCATGCCCTCAGGTTGGTTCCCAGGTGCACAGAACCCTGCACCCTGAGGTTGTTCTCTAGGCGCACAGTTCCTACTCTGCATCCTCAGAAGGGAATGTGAGTCTTTGTGGAGGGGTGAAGTTACAAGAACCTGCACTGAAGGAGGAAAATTGTTCACTTTTGCTTATTTTGTGGCTCAAAAGCTGGGTCTCTTGGATCGGGTTCGCCTTTCTAATCTCTATTAGTATTGCAATACCCCTAAAGGAAGCTATTTACCCCTCTGAATGTGGATGCCATAGAAGAAAGCCCTTCTAAAGAACCAAAAACCCGTGGGCTTAAACAATGAAGGCGTTTCCATGCACCGCCTTCCCATGAAAGCCTATGCTTTCTGGCAGAGTTCTGAAGGTAACATCCTTCTCTCTCTCTCTCTCTCTCTCACCCCCTCTTCCGTCTCCTTCCTCACCTTCCCTCCACTGAAGATCTCCCCATCCACAAAGCAATCTCTCCCATTCCCACCTCAACCAACTGTCTCACTTTGTGTGTGGCCCCATGGGCTGAATGCATCGTGACATAGTACAGCACTCCTAAGTGAGGGCTTTTCAGTGGGTTAGGCTATGTTACTCACGCTCTACGGCTTCAGTGAAAACCTTTCCAAGGGAGTCTTAGGATCCACACTTGAAATGGAAACCAGTGATGAGGGCAACTGGAAAGATGCAGAGAAGCAGGCACAGCCATCTGGAAAGATACACAGAAACCACCCCCAGGGATGGAGAAGAAAGTCAGGAGCCCTGTGCGCTGGTACTATAGGAACGATGGCCCTCAAAGCACCTCTCTCATTTAGCACAAGGGGGACAGAAGAGGAAAATATTCTTCTGGGTGTTTGAATCAACCAAGCCTGACACTCATCATATTGTTTCCTGCCTCTCTGATACCTCCAAGTTTGGGTGAGAGTAGTGACCTTCCAAGGTCAGCAAGCAGTGTTACTGACAGGGCAAGAATTTAAGGTAACTCGGTGTGTCTGAGTCTGAGGACAACACACCCTGGGTTTTTGGCTGCTCATGTGGTCACCTACACCTGCAGAGCCCACCAGAATTGCTTGCGAGGCCTTCTCCTCCAAGCCAGTTCTGAGTTAGTCATAGCTCTGACTCAAACTTGTACCTCAAAGTGGGGATGTTGTGAAGGATAAAATGGTGTCCACAGTTGGGAGTTCACAACGTGGGGTGACTAATATACACACTGGAGATTCTGGTTCCATGGTTGTCGCTTTCCATATTTTTTTTCTATTTATGACTGATGAAATTAACATATATGCTCTCCCTCACCAATGCTGGGACAGGCGATCCCATGGCAGAAGACAGGGGCTATGGGAATGACTTCCTCATTGGAAGGCATGATCCCCACCCTGAACTGCCATCCCGAGCTGTCAGGTAATGGCACTCTCTCCCAGCTACATACATTCTTGAGCTACCCACATGTCCATGACACACAGTTGGTCAAGTGCCCTTGGGCCTTGAGAGGAGACATTGGGGGCCTCTTCCTGGTCACCATAAGCTGGGTCCCCATGGCTCGCTTCATCCCTCTGTGGAGAACACTACCCTTGAATACAATGGATTCTTCCTGAGACAGTTGACCACCTGACAACGCATCCATCCAGGACATCTTTCCGGCTTTGTCCAGCATTTACTATGAGGGGTGTCAGGGTGGAAGATGTAAAAACGTGGTGCCTTCCCTTAACATTCACCCAAGTCATTCAGTATCGTTCTTCTTCGCCTTGTACCTATCCATCTATTCTTTTTTAATCAACATTTTAATAGTGATAATAAACTATAGATATTTTGTATGATTATGAGATTATAATTTGCTCATTTTTTTTTCAAAATCCTTCAGGAAAGTCAAGAGAGTACATTGCTTCTTAAAAGAAATATGTATAAAAGATAGTGTGTATCTCTCACTTTTAAATGAGTGGCAGAATGAAAGTTACCATCTTTTCAGCAAGATCTTTCTATTCAATGCCAGGGAACAGATAGTTTTGTGTGGACTCCGACAAAGGCTTTGGTGTGGCTCCTCATTTCCATATCAGACAGAAAGGCAGTTAGGTAAATGCACTCTGTTACATTTTTTGCTGGCTGACTCAATTCCACCTCCTCCCCCCCTCAAAAAAAGCTCAGTTGATCAAACCAATTCAGAGGGTGCTCTGCTGAGAATCCTGTTGCTTCTCCTCCCCTGTACAATCAACATTTATACCTCTTTCGATGTCTTAATTCAAGACATGGTAACTCTTTTTTTAATATATGATGCCAGTATCATCGGTTTTGTGATCCCTTGCTCCTTCATGTCAAGAATTCAGTGTTGCCATCTTCCAAGCATATAAAACCACACTGTCTTAAGTGAGAGGGAGCATCAACTGGGTTCCATTAGAACATTCTGGTCAAGCATAGGCAATCGGCAGATCCGACCTCAGAGCCACCACCATTCAATAGTTCTGCTTCAAGTGGACTAGTAAAAGCAAGTTTAAATTCTGTGTTTGGATGAGAAAAACTAGTCTATATGCCCAAATTTTTTGGGAGGCGGGGAGGAGGCAGAAATTTCTTTTTTTTTTCTTTAATAAAAAAAATAAAAAAGCCTTTATTCACGAGACCCAAGCAGCAGGAGACCAGACCCGGGTGCCAGGAGAGGACATCACTGCGGTGAGTGAGTTTCTGACCTCGGCGGCAGCCTGAGCAGGAACTCAGGGACGTTCCCTCGACCCCCTCCTCACTTCCCTGGTCAGTCTGTGGGGGCTACCGCCCCTATAGCCTCGTCTCTATTCCTATCCCCACCCCAGATTGCATCCACGGCCCTCCCCCACCTCCTCTGACCCCCCTCCCTCTTTGAACCACACCGGCAGCTCCGCTCAGCCTGTTCGGGCGCTGGGAACAGGGTCCGAATTGGGAGGGCATCCGGGAGGGTAGTAGCTCCTTTGCTCTAGGTGGCCTTACTAGCCCAATGCAGCAAGGGTCAACCCCCTTTATTGTGGGAGACACCCAAGCAGCAGGGAGACCAGACCGGGTGCCAGGAGAGACATCACTGGAGGTGGTGCTGAGAGTTCCAATCTGGATGGTTGTCCATGTTTGGGTACTGAGGAGTTCAAGCTCAGCAGGATGGTCCCTGCTTCTACACTGAAGAGATACGACCCAGAGAGCCAGTCACAGCAAAGACTGGACCAAGACACCAGGCCTCTCTCTGGCTTCATTTGAAAAGGAGATGGGGAAGGCACCAATGCAAGAAATTCCTCCAACAACCTGAAAGGCAACATGCACATCACCGGAACCAGGGATCCCAAAATAAGAAGGAATTGTACACCCTACTCCAGAAGAAGTAAAAAGAAATCGACTCAAAAGTGAATTTTGAAAATAATAGAAGACCCTAAACAGGAGGTGAAAAACTGCCATAAACAATAGAGATTACAAACAAAAAGGTAGAGGAAATGAATAAATCAGCTTCAAAGGATACCCAAGAAAATCAAGAGAAACAAGAAATGCAATCAAACTGGTAAGGGAATTGGTTCAAGACCTGAAGAATGAAATGGAAGTAATGGAAAACACAAACTGAGGGAGGTTGGAGATGGAAACCTTGGTAAAACGAACAGGAACTACAGAGACAAGTACTACCACAGATTACAAGAGTTAGAAGAAAAGAATGTCAGACACTGAAGATGCCATAGAGAAAATTAACACACTGATCAAAAAAAACAACAAAACCCACAGAATTCTCATCATAAAACATTCAGAAAATACTGGGACAGCAAACTATTAAGAAATACAGCTCAATGGTTCACAAAAAATATATTTAATAAGATTATAAAGAAAACTTTTCCCAGCCTAAAGAAGAATGTTCCTTTGAAGGTTCAAAGAAACATACAGAACACAAAATAGACTGATAAAAAAAAAAAAAAAAACATCCTCCTTCATATAATAATCAATCACAAAACATACAAAATAAAAAAAAAAACATTCCAAAGCTACAAAAGTCCAAAATTACTTTTAAAAATAGACCTATCAGACTTACACCTGACTACTCTTCAAGAACCCATGAAAGCCTGTCCTGGACCAGATATACTGCAAAAGCTAAAGAGCTGGATGCAAGCCCAGATCTGCTATACCAATAGCTTTTTGGAATTTCTTTATAAACAGAAAAACAAAAATTTTCCAGGATAAACACAAATTTAAACAATGCTATAATCAACCTTACAGAAAGTAATAGAGAGGAAAATCACAAACCAGGACCTACATTATTCAAACTTCTAACACCCCTTTATGGTGACATAAAAAACCCCTTGGGTAAAAAGCGCCGGTTTAGCAACTTCCACTGGTCATTAATATCATAATGTCAATGACTCAACTTACCAATAAAAGGCACAGGCCCCAAGGGATTGATGTTATAGGAGCAGATCCAACATTCTGCCATTACAAAACCACCTCAACCACAACGATTAGATAAGATGAGAAAAAGGTTTATCAATGAAATCAACCTAAGAACAAGCAGAATACCTAATGCGCTAATTTCACCAATGTGTTGACTTCAAACCAAGATCAATCGAAGAGATGGAGAAGGGATATTTTATACTCCTAACTAGGCAATACTGATCAGGATGAGGTCTCAATCCTGAATATCTATGAACCCTACTTGATAAGACAAAGCACTCCGTCGTCAAGCAAACATTACTAAAACTCAAGGCTGCCATCAAACCGGCTACACTGAATAGTAGGAAAGATCTCAACGTCTCCTCTTTTTCACCACATGGACATCAATCAGACTGTAAAGAAACCTAACAGAGAAGTAAGAATTAAGCCGAGTATTGAATCAAATGGACTTAACAGACATCTATAGACATTTCACCAAATAGAAAAAATATAAGCTTCTTCCACTACTGAAGCCTCAAAAATTGACCAACGTCCTGAGCAACAAAGCAACTTCACAGTTACAAAAAAATACTCCCATAACCACTAACTGTTATCGATCACCACGGACTAAAGTCAGAATCCAACAACAATTACTACCCCAAGAAAGCATGTAAACCTTACATGGACCTGAATAGTCAACTATTGACCTTGCACACCTGAATTAAGAAGAAATAAAGAGAAATTACAGTCTTCCTTGAATTCAATGAAATAAAGAATCAACGATACTCAAACTTATGGGACACTTTCAAAGCAGTCCCTAAGGGGAAAGTTCAAATAAACTAGTGCCCACTTAAAGAAAACAGAGAAGCATATACATTGGAACTTAACAGCCCACCTGAAAGCTCTAGAAAAAAAAAGCAGACTCACCTAGTAGGAGTAGAAGACTGGAAATAATCAAACTGAGGGCTGAAATCAACAAAACAGAAATAAAGAAAACAATCCAAAGAGATCAATGAAACAAGCTGGTTCATGAAAAAAATCAACAAAATTGATAAACCCCTACTTAAACTAATCAAACGGCAGAGAGAGAATTTGCAAATTAATAAAATCAGAAATGAGAAGGGGATGACCACAGACATGGAAATTCAGAGAATCATTTATATCTTACGCAAAGCCTGTATGCCACAAAACTGGAAAGCTGTAAAGACACAGATACTTTTTAGATAAATACCATATACCAAAGTTAATCAGGACCAAGGTGAACAATCTAAATAGGACCTGTCAGTCGTGAAGAATTGAAGCTGTTATCAAAAACCTCCCCACCAAAAAAAGCCCAGGACCAGATGGTTTCAATGCAGAATTCCCACCTTTATAACAGAATTTCCACAAGGAACCCTAATACTACCCCCATTCCTAAGGTATTTCGCCAATATAGAAATAGAAGAGTCATTCCCGCCTAATTCCTTTTATGGAAGCTAAATCACTCTGATACCAAAACCACACAAAGACTCAACCAAGTAGAATTTCATAGACCAATCTCACTCATGACACACTCAACGAAAAACCTTCAACAACAAAAAATTAATGATCTAAGAACATATTAGAAAAATTATCCATTATGATCAAGTAGGCTTCATCCCAGAGACAAGGCTGATTTATCTTAAAATCTATCAATATATAATCCATCATATAAACCAAACTGAAAGAAAAAAACCATGATCATTTCATTAGTATGAAACGCAACAAAATTCAACATCCCTTTATAAGATAAAAGCTCTTGAGGAGAGATGATACAAGGGTCATACCTAAATAGATAATAAAAAAGCATTATTTACAGCAAACCTACCCTAACATCAAACACAAGAGAGAACTCAAAGCCATCCACTTTTTAATCAGGAAAACAAGGCTTCTCCACTCTCCAGTCCAGATACCTCTTCAATATAGTGCAAAGTTGAAGTTTTACTTATTGCAATATAAGACAACATTACTTTAAAGGTATCAAACACACACATTTGTGAAATTGGAAAGAAGTATAAGATAAACTTTCATTTCAGATGATATGATAGTAGCATATGATAGAAAAACAGACCCCAAAAACTCCACCAAAGAACTCCTCAGCTGATAAACGCCTTTAGTAATGGCCGGATACAAAGATCAACAAAAATCAACCGCTTCCCTCCTATTTACACAAAGGATATAGATTAGAGAGCAGGAAATCAGAGAGGGGCATCACCTTTCACGATAGCCACAAACAACATGTTATAATATCTCGAGGCCAACTCTAACCAAAGAAGTGAAGGATCGACAAAGAACTTTTAGCCATTGAAATAAATTGAAGGAGATACCCAGAAAATGGGAAGGATCTCCTCATGACTGGATTGGGAGGATCAACATAGTAAAAATGGCAATCCTACCAAAGGCAATTTATAGACTCAATGCAATCCCCATCAAGATCCCATTAAAATTCTTACTGATCTTGGGGCAATAATCAACTTTATGAGCATGGAATAACAAAAAACCCAGGATGGCCAAAACAATCTTGTACAATAAAGGGACTTCTGGAGATTACCATCCCTGACTTTAAACTCTACTACAGAGCTACAGTAATGAAAACAGGGTGGTATTGGCATAAAAATAGAGGTTGACCAATGGAATCGTGCAAGACCCCGGATCTTAACCCACAAACCTATGAACACCTCATTTTCGATAAAGGTGCTAAAGTATACAATGGAAGAAAGAAAGCATCTTCAACAAATGGTACTGGCACAACTGGATGTCAACATGAGTCAGAAGACCCAGAAAACACAGACCCATACATGTCACCATGCACAAATTCAAGTCCAAATGGATCAAAGACCTCAATATCCAGATCTGACCACACTGGAACCCTGTAAGAGAAAGTGGGATGTACCCTACAACAGATTGGCACAGGCGATAACGCTTCTCAGGTATAACCCCGCAGCACAGTCATTAAGGGCAACATTGAATAAATGGGACCTACTGAAACTAAAGAAGCTTCTGTAAAGCAAAGACACTGTCACCTAAGACAAAAAGGCAACCAACTGACTGGTCAAGAAGATCTTCACCAACTCCGCAACAGACAAAGGTCTGATCTCCAAAATATATAAAGAACTCAAGAAACTAGACTTTAAAATGCTAATTGAACTTTAATTCAAAAAATGGGGCACTGAGCTGGAAGAGAGAATTCTCACCAGAAGAAGTTCATGGCCAAAATTGGCACTTGGGAATCATGCTCAACCTCCCCTTGCGATCAGGGGAATGCAAATCAAAACAACTTTGAGATCATCATCTTACACCTGTCAGAATGGCTAAAATCATAACACCAATGTAAGCCTTTGCTGAGAGGCTGTGGAGAAAGGTACCCTCAACCATTTCTGGTGGAATGCAAACTTGTGCAACCACTTTGAAAGCAGTGTGTGGTTCCTCAGGAAATTTGGGATCAACCTACCCATGGACCCAGCAATGCCACTCTTGGGAATATACCCACAGATGCCGATCATATGACAAGACTATTTGTTCATACTATAAATTCATAGCAGCATTATTATGTAATACTGCAGAACCTGAAACAACCCTAGATGCCCTTCAATGCGGAAGGAATGGATGAAAGGAAGTTGAATATATACACATTAGAAATACTACTCAAAACTTAAAAAACAATCTTTTTGCATGCAAATGGATGAAAATACAGCTTTTCTCCTAAGTTACCCATTACCCAAAAGGATAACATGGGATGTACTCACTCACAGTTGGTTTCTAGAGATAATAATTCATCTGGCATGGATGAGATAAGACAGAACCCACCTCTGGAGCTCTACTGAGCTCCCAATGTCCCAATAAGCAAAGGAAAATTAGCAAAAAAATCAACCACAAGGGGTGCGCCCACCCACAGAACCAGTGGGTATTCTTTGCTCACCAAGGCCAGCTAAAGCCGTGACTGAAAAGCATAGGATAAAACCCGGAATCTCTAACTTTGGCCGGACAATGAGGGCTGCTGAGAAGCCAAGGACCATGGCACCGTTTTTATACTGCTTCATGTTCTGGATATGAGGAAGCCTACCCAGTTTGGATGTTCACCTTCCCTAGACCCAGGATTGAGGGGGGAGGACTTTGGACTTTCCACAGGGCAGGAACCCTGACTGCTCTTCAGCCTGGAGGGAGGGAGGTGTGGGGGGGAGGAGAGGGAGGGAGTGGGAGGGGAATGGGAAGCGGAGAGGCAGAAATTTCTTTATTTTTTCCCAATAAAAATATAAAAAAATTTAAAAAAATTACTTGAACTTTACCACTCCAAAACATTGCCAATGGGGACTGAATGCTTAGGCAGGACCTCCACAAACTACTAGTGAGTGTAAAGCTTAGATTGGCACTATGCACAGAAGCTGGCATCCACGGAGGACAGCAGCCTTTGAGTGTTATTATTACTTGTTATACCTAAGGAATCTCCGTGATTATAATAACTTGTCAACTCACAGAACAGAACCTTTCTAAGGAGCTCAACAAAAGAATTCAAGAAACCATTGTTCTGGTTTGTCCTGGTTTATTCGTTGTGGTCTGTTTGGGATTTGGGACTTATTTCATTCAGTCCTGGCTAGCCTCAAGTTCATTGTGTGATCAAGGATGGTCTTGAACTCCTGATCCTTCTGTCTCTAGCCTTAAGTGCTGGGATCACAGACATCACAATCCATACTCTATTCATGACTTGTGAGTAATTATCCAGGCATTTTTTAGACATGGTCCCCTGCAAAGTGGTACAATTTTGGAAGATTGCCATGCTTAACTGGGCAAAGTTCGGCGCTATGGTTTAGGGGTGCCCTTGAAGAAGTTATTTCTCTATCCCTGCTCTGTCTTGAGCTCTCTGTTTTTTCTGATCTGTGATGTGACCCAGCACCTTGCGCTCTGGATATGTACCAATTAGATCAATTTTCTCCTCCTCCTTCCCCTCCAACATTCACTAAAACTATCAGTGAAAATACAATCCTTCCTTGTTGTTTTTGCCCACGTGAAGTGAAAAATTTACAGTTATCGAGAGAATTTCTATCCTCATTAAAAAGCAGTGTAGCAGTGACACAACCACGAGGCCTTATTGACTCGGAAGCCTGACCTTAGTCCAGGTCTAGCAGCCTGACCTTAATGTCGCATTCTCAAGCCATGGTTGCTCCCTCTGCAGATTGATTAAAAGACTGATCATAAGGTGGTACTTATTATCTCTTTATAATGTTCAGCAACTGTTTCTTACTTCCATTTTATAATTGCTCAAATGATTGAAGAAGTACACTAAGCCAGCCTAATTGACACAGAGGACAACCATGCTAAGGACCACTCTGCCACATGCAGGGCATTCCCTTCCTTCTTTTTCCCTCCTCTTATTGCTAGATGTGTATTCTGGTTTCTTGTTTGTCTTCCCCCTAAAAGATCCTCTCTTTCTTCACAAAATTCTCAATTCCCGCCTATATAAAAAAAGTTCAAGGGGACTTTGAGGCCTTATGAATGTGAAGATGTGATTGAGCAGTATTCCGCAGGCCATCTTGACATGCTTTCCAGGATAAAGTCCTTCAGGCGATAATAACATTAACGAATGGAAGGCCTGTGTTCACTCAACTCTAAGAATCCATGTCAGATACCTAAGATTTAAGAGACAGGCATTCGAAAATAATCCAAAATACAGCAGAGAAACTTCAGAATGGAAGTCCACTACTTGTGTTTGGCCAATAAATTTTATTCTTAGACTAAGGCTTGTGGGTATAAAATAAATGAGACCATAGTGACCAGAACTTCTATCCCTTCCAAAGGAGATAATTGTTACTATGTTTCTATTTTCCTGTTTTTCAAAAGATGCAAAAGAAGCCCTGAGGGCCGTTGGCATACCATAACAACTCCCTGATAGCTTCATGGCGAAAAAGAAGATGTGCATCTGTCCAGCTAGATTTCCTGACTACTGGTGCTTTGGATAACCATAAAACTCAGATCATCTAAGCGGTTCCAGCTAATTTATTCTAATATAAAATTTCAACCACGTATTAAAATTTTCATTTTATAATAGTGAAAAATACGAAAAAATAACCATTTACAAACTTTTAAATAATAACCATACTTTTCTTCAGATTCCTATATTTACACATTTTGCCATTATCCTTTTACTACCCCAATAAATGATGGGAACCGCTGTAGGGCAGAAACTAAGCCAAAACTGTCCATTCAAAATTACTCAGCTATTTATGTCACGATGCATCATCATGGGACTGACCCACCCAATCATATAACTAATGCACAATAATGTATATATGTATGTTAACACAAAGTGGACACATATTAGCTCAGGAGAAATACACAAACATACATGATGTCATTCCATCACATATCAAACCTAGAAAACTAACATTCATATTCTCTTCCTCATCCATTAATGTCCCCTCATTCGAGTGTTCTACCCTGACTTAGCACTATACCAATGAGGCTGTTACAGTATACATAACTTCACTATGTTTATTCATACTTTTTTCTTTCACAAGTATAATCCAATTTTCATTCTGCTTTATTACACAAATATATGATTTTAAAGCAAGTTTTCATTTCCTCCATGCTATCATGTATGGCTGTCTGAAGACAGAGGAAGACAGTATCCTATCAACAACAGCCAAAACTCCTAAAATACTCAATCAATTTTAGTATTTAAAGAATGTATAGCTATAAACAGCCACTATCATGATTTTTATTTATCAATTTCATGAATTATGGTTAGTTGTCTTCAAATAATATCACATAATCCCCACCATCATGTATACTTCAGTAGGTCCAGCAGAAAAGGAGGGCCACTTCATATGATGTTTCTGTATGTCGATTTAATGCAGCCGGGTTACCAGAGGAAAATGTGGCCCAGACTTGGTCCTGAATGTATCTTAGTGGTCATCCTGATAATCTCACCTCTACCCTGCCCCCATCCCTCATTAACAACATCTTTCTGTTAAACTGAGTGTTGAACATAAATGGTATCAGGGCTGCTGGGAGCTAGGGATAAACCATCACTTCCTTGCATAGCATCAGAAGTCTGTGACAGCTGAAAATGGGAGCCTGGAGTCTGACAATTCCACCTCTCTAAAATTAGGTAGTTTAAGATAATAAAAAGAATAATTTAACACTTACTAATTTTGCATTTCTTAATAATATCTTATCCCAACTCTGTATTGTCTCCCTCTTCTCTCCAGGGATAGAAAATCTCTTCCCCCAACTGAAAAAACATTGCCCCCCAACTAAAAATATCAATATTCTTAATTTCTCTCCTTTTTGTTCTCACTCTGTCTCATCCCTCTAATTTCCTCCACTTTCTCACACATTCCAAACCCACATTTTGAATTAGTATGTTGGAATGATTTCTCTTATTAATAAAAAACTGCCTAGGCCATTTCGATAAGCCCACCCTTAGGTGGGTGGAGTAAACAGAACAGGATTCTGGAGAGAAGGGAAGCTGAGTCAGAGTCGCGCAATGTTCCCCATAAGGCAGATGCAGGTTAAGATCTTCCTAGTAATTAGCTCGTGACTGCAGAATATTAGAAAATGGGTTAGATTAATATGCAGAGCTAGCCAATAGAAGCTGAACTGATGGGCCAGGCAGTGTTTAAAAGAATACAGTTTCCATGTAATAGCAATTATTTCAGGGCATAAGCTAACCATCATGGGCGGCCGGTGCAAAACACAGCCCGGCAGCTCCTCTTTCAACAATTAAGAAATGTAACTATTTATGTTCTCACAACAACAAATCTTTGTGTCTAATCCCTCTTGTTTTCTTTCTTCTTCTTCTTCT
>CAWTZC010001014.1:0-15157 GCA_963919715.1 Microtus obscurus | reverse complement strand
ATTTTTGAACTGCAGTTAACTGTAGGTGACTGAAATCATGATTAGAAGTACTATACGTTATTTCAAATATGCATTGGATTTTCTGGTTCCAATTAAATTGGAGACCAAATAGGTGCATTTGAGTCTTTTCTAAGGGTGTTTCTCTGGGTATAGAAAAGAGGTTCTTTGAAAGACAGCTACCAACATGTTTGTGCCTTTGCAAGAACTCTCCTCTCTGTCAAAGGGTGCAAAAGAAAATCTATCCCTAAGTTTTTTTTTAGGTTTGGACTTAGGTGTTTGATGGCTCATTCTCCTCAGAGAAGATTATAGTTGGTGATAAAAGCCTTTCAATCCTCTTTATCCACTGTTTGAACAGTCATCAGGTAGGGCTGGTAGACTGGTGAGGGAGATAATGGGAGCAAGTATAAACACACAGCCTGGAATAGGAGACAAGGATCTTGAGGAAGCGTGACTTCAGTTCCTTCATCCATGAAGGAAGGATACAAGGTGACAATGAAATGCTCAAACATAAGAAACATAAGCCAATGTTTAAAATGAAAGTTTACTCCTGTCTACTGATCAGCTTGTCTACTGGCTTTCCACTCTTACTTTATGGTTACCTCCATATAGTCAGGGTGATATCTGAAGTTCATTCTATTGCCTCCTCCTCAAACCAACAGCCCACAGGTTGGTTTGATGACTCGAGGAAACAGCTATGTTTCCCATTTCTTTCCAGATCCAGATATAGTCTTGAACACAAGAAAGGGAATTATTTAGTCAGCTTATTGGTGGGGACTCACATTCTTGCCTGCTTACAAAATTATTGTTTATTTAGGGCTTTCTTGATAGTTTTGATTCACGTGGACTTGCTTGTAGAACATAAGCCCAGCTGAGTTCATATAGTTGACTGAATATGGTTGCCTCTGATAATATTATGATTCATTCTTGGTGTGTACAATCCTGTGATTAACCTAAATGAAAAGAGACAACATACGTGATAGGCTCACAGATAACTGAACACTTAGTATGCCGTGCTGCATGACTCTTAAAAAATTGGAAGCTTTTGGCTCCTCCCATCTCTTCCCATCTGGTTTGAATATATCCATTGTGATGCCTTTGGTTGGGATTCAGAACTTTCATAATAAAGCATATAAGTATGCATATATAGATTATATTACACACACATCAGTACTGAAGCTAAATCTATGCCTGAAATATAAATGTACCCCATAAATATTTGATGAGTGGATAAATAGTAATCTATTTTATCTCCATGTCACTTTCAAGGAGTTGATCTGAAGTGCTCACATATCTTGCAATGTCATCAACACAGAAATAGCCGGAGTAGGGCTTTCATCCTCCTTCCATCCTGTTAGGAAGGAGTCTCCCTAAAGCATAGGTCGTTAATGCCCTCCCTCGGTGTTCATGGATACAAAGTGAGGTCAGTTAACCCAGCAGACATATGATCTGGTATTAGCGCAGTCTCCACCGTCCAAGAACTCCTCTCCTATGACTTCATGTGACTCTCTTGTCAGTTTCTCTTGGGATTCTGCCTTATATCCCTTGCCAAAAGTGACCTTCTTTGACTCTTGACTCTCACTCTGTCAGTGTCTTTTCCTTCGATTCTGTTTCAGTGTCCTTCATAGTACAGATGATTACCAAATATGCTTGTTTCTTAACTACTTTTTCTCATAGACTGAATACTTCTTAGTCACTTAAACATAACCTGAAAATCTGGTAAACTTTATGTACACACACAGTAAAAGATAGAGTATTTCCCCCTCCCTTTAATGGTAAATGCATAGCAAGTAGAAAAAAATAAAGTCATTCTCTACGATAGTCATACGATAGTCATAAAGTTCATCCATTAATTTCAAAGTCTTAGTAATAATATTGGACCAAGGAACATCAATATTAAGCCTTACTAAATGTAGATGAATAAGAGGATAGATATAAGATGGATAAATTAATGAACCAATAGGTACATCGAAGGATAGAAGTCAGTGAATGAAAGTATGGATAGTGGGTGAATGAATGAATGGACAAAGTCTATATTATACAAGTACATAAAGTCAATTTATACTACTTTAACCTAGAAAAGAAATGTAATAGCTGACATATCCATTGAGGGAAGCTCAGAGGCCTCTGGGAACTAGGATAAGAAGTGTCTGTATTTCTCTTTCATCTTTTATCTCTGATCATTCCAGGATGAGTTCACTCTCGTAGCTGACTTTCCATGAATTGATTAATCTGTATATGCTAGTAAACCCCAAATGAGATATGTTTTTGTTTTTCCTCTTTAGACTTAATACTCATGAGCCAGAAAAACACAAGGAACCCTACATATTGAGCCAATTTGTCATATATTCATGCCTTGGACAATTTCTTTCCATAGAGAATAGAGACTACTGCTGGCCAATCCCTGTTGTATGTTTTTACACGATAGAGTGAAATAAACTACTATGGATCACAAACTCTATTACATCCACTTGGGTGAAGTGAGAGAACAGAGAAAATAAATTCCTGGATGTAATAAGGTGTTTCCCCCTCCCATTAATGGTAGTCATGAAGTCCATCCATTAATTTCCAAGTCTTAGTAATAAAATTGCACCAAGGAACATCAATATTAAGCCTTACTAAACTTCATTTATTTTACAGTGTGTTGGGAGAGACTAGTATTTGATGTTCTGGCCACCACTTTAACCATCATTTGTAAAGTGTTCAGCATATAGGCATCAAGCATCCTGCTGGTAATTAGGGGTGTCTTTGTGATAGAAACTAGGAGTTCTAAACGCTGAGAAAAGATAACTATGTTGACAACTGCTTGCTTGAACCCCATTGTTCAATTTGTATTTTCAAACAATTTACTCTGAATAACATCCTTTAGAATGTGTATTTGTCTTTGAAGAACAAAAACATCATCCAAGACACCTTCCTTTTCTCTTGCCTGGTGATTATGTCTTTCTCATTTAGCAGAAGATTATTCTTTGTATCAAGGATTTAAAGTAATGGCTGTAACTTTGAAAGAATGAATATTGTCTGCCAGGTAGGGTTCTGTGTACATCAAACCTCACAGCCACCCTATGATCTAAATAAAATACCGTTTTTAATCCTTATCCTATACATAATAACTGAGATTCAAAGAGATAAGAACTTTGTACAGTGTCTGTAAATAGAAGGACACAAAAAAGGGCTTGGGCCCAGCTGGTTTACGTCCACAGGTCCTGGTCCCAAGCACAGTGCTAACTAATCCTTGAAGTTGCTTTCTTGGTCACTGCAGGTGTCCCTTCGCTTGTTTGTTTTCCTTTACCCTGTCTTGCTTGGCTCACAGAGCTGAAGCCCTTGCCAGAAGAGGAGGCTATAGAGGCCCGAAAAGGCACAGAGCCAGAACCCACTGTGCAAAAGAAGAGCATGCAGCCCGGTGCTGCCATTCAATCTTTATGTCTCCCCCTGACATCACCACATGAAAGTCAACTCAGTTATGCGTGCTGTTGGCAAGAAAGTCCATCCAGACCCTAGAATCAGTGGTTGGGAAAGGGGAGAAGAATTTTGATAGCAGTTAACCAATCCCCTAATTTCACTGATGAGAAAATTGCTACCCAGTGCAAAACAAGAGGTTTGAGTATGACCCCATACAATTAGTATTTTGTCCCGCTGTCCAGACCAACAACACTGTCTCAAGCAGCCCAATATTAGAGGTGCTGAAGTGAGATTTGGGCCAAAGTGGTGTATCCTGAGTGATCCCTGGCATGTTGTAAAGGCTTTGCCTCCATTTTCCCTGAGAAACAATTGGGGCACCATGGCTATTCATAACACACCTTTTACACTGGATAATGATTAGGTTGGGACATAGATGTTAGAGAGGAATCAATAAATTGGTTTTATTGAAGTGCTGACTCTGGGCCTGACATTTCATAATACTCCCTACTGAGTCTGGCTTTGAGAGCAACATTGAGACAAAGTAGACACTGTCCCAGCCACCACAGTGGGGATGTGGGTGTCATGGCCTTGGTGGCATCATGATTCAAGGAAAGCTGGAGGAAAATCACATAAGGACAGTGATCATTAAAATGTAAGCTACTCCATCAAACAATGCTGAACAGTATCCATTCACACTTATGATCCTTCTCCAATGGGAGGAAACAAACTGAATTCTTCTGGGTTCTTCAAAGAGTGTTGAAACCCCATTTTTATGTCTGAAAATGTGGAAAAGGAAGCTCCTCTCTATACATGCCTCTTGTACTGTCTCTCCCCATGACCTCGTCATTCCTTAAGACAGAAGAACTTGGCACAGCTCTCCTGGTTCCACAAGTCTGAGGGCTATACTTATTCAGCCATCCAGCTGTCACTGATAGATATATTAGTGGTGTCAGCAAGCCATAACAAATTACCACGAGCTGGATGAGTGGATGATTTAAAGAACTGAAATTTACTCTAGTTCAAGAGGCTGGAAATCTGACCTCAAGATGTCACCCAGACCATGCTCCCTCCAGAGACTTTTGAGCATGGTCCTTCTCTTCCTAGCTTCTTGTAGTCACTGACAATTCTTAGTTTTCCAATCCATGCCTCTACCTTCTCACAGAATTTTTTTTCTGAGTATATCTGTGCCAAATCGTCATTTTATTTTTATTATAAAGATACTACTCACTGGAATAAGTATCTGCCCTATTTCAGAATGACTTAAACATGGTTACGTCTGTAAAAATCACACTCCTAGGCATAGTTTAGGTCTTGGACTTATTTGGAGGGAGAAACAATTCAGACTTCTGTTGTTGCAATCATATGGACAAAATTCTTTTCCTCTACTCAGATAGAAACTGTGGCCAATGATAGAGAAGCTCTATGTTAGTCTTTGGTGTCTTTTGTTTTCATGGGTATTTGGTGTATGACATCAATGAGTGTTGAACAATAGGCAGATGAGAGTATCAGTGTGTGGAACCCTCTGATACTGAAGATTCATGAGGCTTCTGGTATTGGGACCATTGGGTCCTACAAGTGTCACCACTCCTGTGTGATCCTATGAAGTTAGTATTCTCCATCCCTTTAGTATAGTGGCTGTTGAAGCTTCCAGGACGGGCTAGCTATGGGGATTCTTCTGGGTTGACAGCAACCAGTGTTACATATCTCTGCCTGAGAGGTGTCTGTTTGAAATCTTTGATCCTAAAGATTCACCTGTTCTCAGGAACCCTGTAGGTCACCAGGACTGGCAGTTTTCCTTCTCTGCCTCCTCCCTGCTTTATGCTTTGTCAGTTCTCAGCTCTCTGCTCTCTCTCACCATCCTCTACCCCAGCATCTATTCCTTCACACTGGAGCTCTCAAACTCATCTGTGTCTTCTTCACCTGGGAATCTCCTCACTGTCTTGCTGCTTTCTTAGCCTGTGCTGCTCTGGCTGCGATCTTCCTGCAGCCTGTACCATCACTACCTCACTGCTGTCTCTGCTGTGTTCTTTGTGTTACCAACTCAGCCCACAGTGAGAAGCCCTTCCTTCATTGGACCAAAGGTGACAGCAACAGACGGGTCAGTCCTTAGAGACTTCCTCCTGGTGACTTGCTCAGGAAGCTTGGACAGCTTGCTTATATAGCCTGGAAGTCCATTCTTGGAATAATCACAGTCAGTAGTTTTAGCCCAATCACCATCTTGCCTTGTCAGCACCTCTGTGAGTCATGGCTTATGATATAAACTATTTAAAACAGCCCTGGATGACCCTGAGCATTGTCATGTAGTTTTTAAGTTCATGGGCAGTTCAAGATGTATGGCCATGGTATGGGGATGTTTGGGCTGGCTGCTTAACTGACAGTCTTTTTGCTCCAGACAGCTAAGGGAGCTAGAGATGATAGACTCACTGCTAATTAGAGAATTGGGTTGTCCCATCTTCCAAAGTCTGCTTTTATGAAGGAAAATGAGTATCAGAATGAGTGCTGATAATAAGAACTTATATAATTTACCATTAGCACTAAGAGTAATTTTAGCAGAACTGAATATGCTTTAATAGTATCCCACACTGACTTGGTGCCCTAGAGAGATGTGGGCCCATGTTTTCCATCTCACTCAGATGAGAGTAATGGTAATTTAGAAGTAAGAAGAGATGGAGGTTCTCCAGGTAATCAGAGCTCATCAAAGATCTGAATACCAGATAGTTGTGTGACACTGAGCATGACAAAAGTTCCCTGGATTTTACAATCAGATGTTGGAATCCAGGACTTGTATCTGCCAAGAGACAACCTTGATTTTACAATTCCATCCCCACTTGATCTGTTTCCAGTTTTTCAAATCCAGGCGTGGAGATTATTTGTCTGCACGTAATCAGGGACTCTTGCTTTCCAAGGAAATGGCTGTCAGCAGTTTCTCCACTCTCCTCTAAGAACAGGGCCTGGATTATGTATGCACCGGGGGTCCATATGCAGAAGGGCAGAGATGAGTGTTGAGTTTCAGTTACCAGCTTTGCTTTGCATTTCATTATCCTGTGGGGTCTTGGATTTCAGGCAACCCAATTAAGAAGTAAGCTGAACATCCTCTTTGCTGGAGGAAGAATTCTGTAAGCCTCTTAGGTGCGGGGGCTGAGGCTTCTGTGCCAGTGTATCTGGATTCCTGAGACAGTCTGAAGTGTTATCCGTGACCAGTGGGCTGTTAAATGACTGTGGCCAAAGCAATTCAGACTCTCAAAAATAGCAGTGAAGCATCTGGCTTCCAAGAAAATGAATCCTAAATCTCAGAACTGCTAGCAGAAGAGGATCTTCTTCTTATCCTTCTGGTGATCAGAGGTTGTGATGAAATTTCAGGTCAGGACAAAGTGGCTGTCATTAATTTTGTCCTCACTTAGTTGATATAAGTTTAAGATCTCCACATTTTAGCTTTTACCAAGGCAGAGCGAGCTCGGAGACAAGCATTAAGTAAATATAAAATGCTATATAAATAAATCCCCTAAGCTCATCTCACTTCATATATATTTTTAAACTAAAACACAAAACCCTGCCTTTATGCCCCAGGGAATTACATTCATCTTTTCCACACATGTCATCAGCCTTCTAATGCATCTATAGGAAGAGGATTATTTTCCAATATAGCGATGACAGCCAGCGCTTAGTGGAGGCTTCCTGTGTCATAGATGGGGATAAGTACTTTCCATGCATTATCACATTTAACATATAATAAGCCCTGTGAATGCAAATAGAAGGTCTTGCTCATAAGGAATCTGGCAACCAGAAAAAATGCAGTTATGTGTCCTAGGTCAGTCACATGGGTTATCAAGTTGTATCCACCCAGCCTCGTTTTGACCTGAAGTTCATGTCTGAGGTATGCTAGCTATCCAGAAGTGCCAAATAGGCTGTTTCTACTTCATGACTTTGTAGAAAAAAACTGATATGGAAATGCACAGTCTTCATAAAATGTGTTAAACATCAGACAGAGGAAACCACATGTCTTTGGGGGATCAGAGCGCTGAATTTTCACAAAGGCATGTTTAGCTAGAGTTTAAACGGCGTGTAATAATGAGGTTGACTGACCTGGCAAGAAAGGGCACTGGCAAACAAGAAAAGCTTGTTGTGCATCCTGGGGAGTGGAATGCAGAGCAAAATACATAGGCTACAAATGGTTGGGTGGCTCAGAAGCCAAAGGCATGTGCCAACAAGCCTGGTGCCTTGCATTTGACCTCCAGGACCCACGCTGTAGAAGGAGAGAGCTAATTCCTTCAAATTGTCCTCTGACCTCTACATATACACAGTGACACACATGGTTGCATACACACAGCATAAATAAACCCAAAATGTTTGATGTAATGTATAGTTAGAGAAGAAACATTGTACTGAAACAGTACTTATGAAATCCAGTGTTGAAGTCAAGCAAGAGCTTCTCTGTAGTGAACCTTACGGTCTTCATACCTCGTTTCAGGTTAAACGCACTCACAATATTGGATCAGGGATGAGTTTGTTACATTAATGATGGAAAGTGATGCTAAATTTTGACTGGAAGTTAGTGATTTAAAAGTGTACTTTTCCCACCAAGGCTCAGGAACCCCCTAGGTTCTATCAGAGGAATCTGCTTGTGGAATGCAGGTTAAGGGTCCCTGCTTTGTGTAATTTATGTCATTCATTTATGTTTTATTCATTTATGTGGGATGAGAATGTGCCGGTGCCCATCACTATAAAGAGAAAAGGGAAGTTATTGATATAGAGAAGAGCATGAAGAAAGAAGAAATTTTGTTGTATGTGACTATACATTAGTAACTCAGTCTTGTCCATGGAAGATCCATTCCAAGCAACTGCAGATAATATTGAATCCTATTGATGTTGTGTCTTTTTCTTATACATGCATACTAAGATGAGATTTAATCAATTAGGGATTGTAAAAACTAATAAAGATAACCAGTAAACAATTATGAATACATGTAAGTGAGTGTGCCCCCCTGCTCTCACTTTACACCCCCACCCAACTATAGTGTAATTTTGAGTGGTTGTCTGCAGGTCCTTGAAGTTGTTTTGGTAAAGGATACTTGCCCAGGGTTTAGGTTCCAGATAAGCATAGATGGAAATCCGAGGACATTGGAAATGTTCTCACAATGTAATCAACTGTAAAAACTCTGATCTAAAATTAAGATTTGAGTGAGTCCCTGGCCCCATTAAATTACTATCTGCTGTATCCAGTTAGCTACCTACACGCAAAGTTCCCAAGCACCTTCAAGTTGACTACCTAGACTCACAATTCCCATGCTCGCTCAGGTTGGCTCCCTAGGTGCACAGTTCCCGTGCACCCTCAAGTTGACTCCCTAAACACACAATTCCCATGCACCCTCAGGTTGGTTCCCCAGGTGCACAGAACCCTGCACCCTGAGGTTGGCTCCCTAGGCGCACAGTTCCCCTGCATCCTCAGAAGGGAATGTGAGTCTTTGTGGAGGGGTGGGAAGTTACAAGAACCTGCACTGAAGGAGGAAAATTGTTCACTTTTGCTTATTTTGTAGCCAAAAGCTGGGTCTCTTGGATCGGGTTCGCCTTTCTAATCCTCGTGGTAGCAATACTAAAGGAAAGCTATTTACCCCTCTGAATGTAGATGCCATAGAAGAAAGCCCTTCTAAAGAACCAAAACCCGTGGGCTTAAACAATAAAGAGCGTTTCCGCACCGCCTTCCGCATGAAAGCCTACGCTTTCTGGCAGAGTTCTGAAGGTAACATCCTTCTCTCTCTCTCTCTCTCTCTCTCTCTCTCTCTCTCTCTCTCTCTCTCTCTCTCTCTCTCACCCCCTCTTCCGTCTCCTTCCTCACCTTCCCTCCACTGAAGATCTCCCGCATCCACAAAGCAATCTCTCCCATTCCCACTCTCAACCAACTTCTTGTCTCACTTTGTGTGTGCCCCGTGGGCTGAATGCATCAGTGACATAGTACATGACTCCTAAGTGAGGAAGCTTTTCAGTGGGTTAGGCTATTGTCACCTCTGCGCTTCAGTGAAAACCTTTCCAAGGAGTCTTAGGATCCACACTTGAAATGGAAACCATGATGAGGGCAACTGGAAAGATGCAGAGAAGCAGGCATAGCCATCTGGAAAGATGCACACCACCACCCCCAGGGATGGAGAAGAAAGTCAGGAGCAATGCCCTGTGTGGCGGGTACTATAGGAACGATGGCCTCAAGCACCTCTCTCATTTAGCAGAAGGGGAGACAAAGAGGAAAATATTCTTCTAGGTGTTTGAATCCACCAAGCCCTTGACACTCATCATATTGTTCCTGCCTCTCTGATACCTCCAAGTTTCAAAAAGGTGAGAAAGTGACCTTCCAAGGTCACAAGCAGTGTTACTGACAGGGCAAGAATTTTAACTCAGGTGTGTCTGAGTCTGAGGACAACACCTGTGTTTTTGGCTGCTCATGTGATCACCCACACCTGCAGAGCCCACCAGAATTGCTTGCGGGCCTTCTCCTCCAAGCCAGTTCTGACTTAGTCATAGCTCTGACTCAAACTTCTGTACTTCAAAGTGGGGATGTTAAGGAAGGATAAATGGTGTCACAGTTGGGGTCCACAACGTGGGGTGACTAATATACATACTAGAGATTCTGGTTCCATGGTTGTCTTTCATATTTTCTATTTATGACTGATGAAATTAACATATATGTCTCCCTCACAGATGCTGGGACAGGCGATCCCATGGCAGAAGACAGGGGCTATGGGAATGACTTCCTCATTGAAGACATGATCCCCACCCTGAAGGCTGCCATCCGAGCTGTCAGGTAATGGCACCTCTCCCCAGCTACATACATTCTTAGCTACCGACTTCATGCCCATGGCACACAGTTGGTCAAGTGCCCTTGGGCCTTGAGAAGGAGACAGGGGCCTCTTCCTGGTCACCGTAAGCTGGGTCCCATGGCTACTTCATCCTCTGTGGAGAACACTACCTTGAATACAATGATTCTTCCTGAGACAGTTGACCACCTGACAACGCATCCATCCAGGACACATCTTTCTGCTTTAACCAGCATTTACTATGAGGGGTGTCAGGGTGGAAGATATAAAGACGTGGTGCCTTCCCTCAACATTCACCCAAGTCATTCAGTATAGTTCTTCTTCTGCCTGTACCTATCCATCTATTCTTTTTAATCAACATTTTAAGATGATAATAAACTATAGATATTTTGTATGATTATGAGATCATAATTTGCTCTAGTTTTTTTTTTTCAAAATCCTTCAGGAAAGTCAAGAGAGTACATTGCTTCTTAAAGAAAATATAGCAAGATATATGTGTATTCTCACTTTAATGAGTGGCAGAAATGAGTTACCATCGTTTCAGCAAGATCTTTCTATTCAATAGGCCAGGGAACAGAATAGTTTTGTGGACTCCAACAAAGGCTTTGGTGTGGCTCCTCACATTTCCATATCAGACAGAAAGGCAGTTAGGTAAATGCATCTGTTACATTTGTTGCTGGCTGATCAATTCCACACTCCTCCCCCCCCCTCAAAAAAAGCCCAGTTGATCAAACCAATTCAGAGGGTGCTCTGCTGAGATACTATTGCTCCCATCTCTGTACAACCAAATTTATACCATCTTTCAGATGTCTTAATTCAAGAGATGGTAACTCTTTTTTAATATATGATGCCAGTATCATCGGTTTTGTGATCCCTTGTCCTTCATCTCAAGAATTCAGTGTTGCCATCTTAGCATATAAAACCACACATGTCTTAAGTGAGGGAGCATCAACTGGGTTCCATTAGAACATTCTAGTCAAGCATAGGCAATAGGCAGATCTGACCTCCGAGCCACCACCATTCAGTGGTTCTGCTTCAAGTAGAGCTAAGTAAAGAGCAAGTTTAAATTCTGTGTTGTGATGAGGAAACTAGTCTATATGCCCAAATTTTTTTTTTAGAAGCTGCGGCTGTGCTTTAAAATAAAATGTACTTCAACTAGGCCACTCAAGAGACATATGCCAATGGGGACTGGAAGAGCCTGGCATAGGCAGGACCTCCTGAAACTACTAGTGAGTGTAAACTTAGATTGGCACTATGCACAGAAGGCTGGAGTCCTCGGAGGACAGCAGCCTTTAAAGAGTGTTATTATTGACTTGCTGGGAGAAGTATATGAAGGAATCTCCATGTTATAATGAACTTGTACAGACTCACAGAACAGAACCTTTCTAAGGAGCCCAAAGCAAAAGAATTAGAAACCATTGTTCTGGTTTGACCTGGTTTGTTCATTGGTCTGTTTGGGGATTTTGAGACTGAGTTTCATGTAGTCCTGGCTAACCTCAAGTTCATTGTGTAGTCAAGGATGGTCTTGAACTCCTGATCCTTCTGTCTCTAGCCTTAAGTGCTGGGATCACAGACATATAATGCCATACCTAGCTACTATTATGACTTGTGAGTAGATTGTCCAGGCATTTTTAGACATGGTCCCCTGCAAGTGGTACAATTTTGGAAGATTGGCATCGGCTTAGCTAGGCAAAAGTTCCGACTATGGTTTAGGGGTGGCCCTTGAAGAAGTTATATCTCTATCCCTGCTCTGTCTTGAGCTCTCTGTTTTCTGATCTGTGATGTGACCCAGCCACCTTAGGCTCTGGATGGTACCAATTAGATCAGTTTTCTCCTCCACAACTTCCCCACCAAACATTCACATAAAACTATGAGTGAAAATAAACCAGTCCTTCCTATGTTGTTTTTGCCACAGTGAAAGTGAGAAATTTGACAAGCAGTTATCGAGGAAGACAAGCATTAGCTATCCTCAGTTAAAAAGCAGTGTGGCAGTGACAGCAACCAAGAGCCTTATTGACACGGAAGCCTGGCCCTGATCCAGGTCTGGCAGCCTGACCTATGAGACGTGGCGTTCTCAGAGCCATGGTTGCTCCTCTGCAGATTGATTAAAAGACTGATCATAAGGAGTGGTACTTAGTATCTCTTATGCAATGAATGTTCAGCAAGCTGTTATTACTTCCATTTTATAATTGCTCAAATGATTGAAGAAGTAGCACTAGCCAGCCTAATTGACACAGTGGGACAGAACCATAGCCTAAGGCCAGCACTCTGCCATGCAGGAGCGTTCCCTTCTTTCTTTTCTCCCACTGCCTCTGGTGGTTGCTAGATGTGTATTCTGGTTTCCCTCACTGTCTTCCCACCCTGAAAAAAAATGCCTCTCTTTTACCTTACAGAATTCTCCAATTCCGCCTATATAAAAAAAAGTTCAAGGAGACTTTGAGGCCTTATGATGTGAAAGATGTGATTGAGCAGTATTCCGCAGGCCATCTTGACATGCTTTCCAGGATAAAGTACCTTCAGACGAGGTAATACATTCGAATCGAAGGGCCTGTGCTTGCTCAGCTGCTCGGGAATCCATGTCAGATGACCGTAGAGTTTTAAGAGACAGGCATTCGGAAATAATCCAAAATACAGCAGAGAAACTTCAAGAACGGAAGTGCCCACTGAGCATTGTGGCTGTATGGGCCAATAAAATTTATTCTCAGACTAAGGTTTGGCAAGGTATAGAGAATAATGAGACCATGGTGACCAGGGGCTTCTGTCCCTTCCAAAGGAGATAATTGTTACTATGTTTTATTTAGTCCTGTTTTTCAAAGATGCAAAGAAGCCCTGAGGCATTGACATGGCCAGTATCAACTCCCTGATGGGCTTCATGGCGAAAAGAAGATGTGCATCTGTCCAGCTAGTTCCTGACTATGGTGCTTTGGATAACCATAAAACTCAGATCATCTAGACGGTTCAGCTAATTTATTCTAAGTATAAAATTTCAACCACGTATTAAAATTTTAAGTGTTATGCATAATAGTGAAAATACAGAAAAATGGAACCATTTACAGAGACTTTTTAAAAATAATACCATACTTTTATTGAATTCCTAGGTACTTTACACATATATAAATATATAGGAGCCATTAGGATCCTATAAAGTACTTATCACATAACAGGTGCCCCAATAATGATGGGGAAACCAAAGCTGGTAGGGCAGAGGACTAAGCCAAAACTGTCCATTCGAGAAATTGAAAGCACAGCATCAATATATGTATGTCAACGATGCATCATCATGAGACTGGACCCAGCAATCATATGAACTAATGTGCTGTGTGTGTATATGTGTGGGGTTAACACAAAAGTGGACACATGTTAGCTCAGAAATACACAAGACATACATGATGTCATTCCATCATATCAGAGACCTGAAAAGAAACTGACACAATTCAAGGTGACTTGGGCTTCCTCTTCCTCATCCAATTAATGTCCCCTCATTAGAGTGTCCTCCTGACTTAGCACTATACCAATGAGGCTGTTACAGTATACATAGACTTGCACGTATGTTTATTCATGACTTTCTTTGCCTTTCACAGAGTAGTAGATGCCAAATTGGGGTTCAATGCCTGCTTCAGTACACCAAATGTATGATGTTTAAACAAGTTTTCATTCCTCCATGGTATCATGTATGGCTGTCTGAGAGACAGAGGAAGACAGTATGCTGCCAACAACAGCCAAAACTCCAAAAATATCAGTCAGTTTTAGTGTTTAAAGAATGTATAGCTGTAAACATGCACTGTCATGATTTTTGAATAGTTATCAAAAAACGTGTTCATGGAGATTATGGTTAGAGGTTGTCTGCCAAGATAATGAATTACATAATCCCCACCATGTATATACTTCAGTAGGTCCAGCAGAAAGGAGGGCTGACTTCATATGATGTGTCTGTATGTCGGTTGGAAATGCAGCTGAGTTACCAGAGGAAAATGTGGCCCAAGACTAGTCCTGAATGTATCTTAGTGGTCATCCTGATAATCTCACCTCTGACCCTGCCCCCCCCCATCACAATGAACAACATCTTTCTGTTGAACTGAGTGTTGAACAGAAATGGTATCAGGGTGCTGGAGCTAGGGATAAACCATCCTTCCTTGCATAGCATCAGAAGTCTGTGCAGCTGAAAATGGAGCCTGGAGTCTGACAGTTAAACCTCTCTAATTAGGTAGTTTGGGGATGAATAAAAGAACTGGAAGATTAGATAGACTTACAGGATATGTGTGGCATTTGCTGTGAGAAATAAGATATAGCCCTTATCCCAACTCTGTAGATTGTCTCCTCTTCTCTCCCAGGGATGAGAAAATGCTCTTGCACCCCAGACTGAAGAAAAACATTGCACCCCCAGACTGAAGAAGATATCAATATTCTGGCTGGCAATTTCTCTCCTTTTGTTCTCACTCTGTCTCATCCTCTAAGGTTCCTCCCTTTCTTACACATTCCAAACCCACATTTGAATTAAGTGATGTGGGAATGATTTCTTATTAATAAAGAAACTGCTCTAGGCCATTTCGATAGGCCCACCCTTAGGTGGGTGGAGTAAACAGAACAGGATTCTGGAAGAAGGAAGCTGAGTCAGGGAGTCGCCATGATGTTCCCATGCCAGGCAGATGCAGGTTGGATCTTTCTTGGTAAGCCAGCTGTGGGCTACCCAGAATATTAGAAATGGGTTAGATTAATATGTAAGAGCTAGCCAATAAGAAGCTGGAACTGATGGGCCAGGCAGTGTTTAAAAGAATACAGTTTCCATGTAATTATTTCGGGGCTTAAGCTAACCATGTGGGCGGCTGGGTGCCGGGAACACAGCCCGGCCGCTCCTCTTTCAACAATTAAGAAATGTAAGAATTTATGTTCTCACAACAACAAAGCTTTGTGTCATCTAATCCCTCCTTGTTTTGTTTCTTTCTTCTTCTTCTTCT
>CAWTZC010001013.1:5000-34396 GCA_963919715.1 Microtus obscurus | reverse complement strand
TTTGGGAGTCTCCACGGTAGCTGTCACCATGTCGGTCCCAAGCACACTCATGAAGCAACCGCCCTGTTCAATCTACGGCTGGGGCCGTCCCCAGTTCGCAATGAGAAAGGTGAGATTTCAATGGAAAAAGTAAAGGTAAAACGTTATGTGTCCGGAAAGAGGCCAGATTATGCCCCTATGGAGTCCTCAGATGAAGAGGATGAAGAATTTCAATTCATTAAGAAAGCTAAGGAACAAGAGGCAGCGCCTGAGGAACAGGAAGAGGATTTGTCCAGTGACCCCCGACGTCGGCGTTTACAGAACCGCATCAGTGAAGATGAAGTTCTTTACTCCCAGAACTCTGAGATGAGTGCAAGATTTAAGCCAGGTTTCTTTGGTATCTGATAAATACTTTTTCTGAGTATTGTATTTTCTTACACTCTAAAATTTTTTTTTTCATTATTTGAGACAGGGTGTCTCTATGTAGACCAGGATGGCCTCCAACTCACAGAGATACCCCTGTCTTTCCCTCCTATATATTGGGATTAAAAGTATGCACCCCTCCAGCCCTGGCCTAAAACTTTTTAAAACAATAAAAGTTTTCAATCTTTTTCTTAAGTCTGTTGCTAACATAAGGGTTATTTGGCCTGTGTGGGCCAAGAAAACAAAAAGCCGTCCAGCAAATAAACAGCAAACCAATACGCAAGCGAAGCCCGCAGATTCTCAGACTATTCTGCTTGTTATGATTATTCATACAAGCCACGCCCACTCCCTCTCCCATCCACTGAGGCAGGCTGATCTTCAGCTTCCAGCCTGAGCTCGCTCTCTTATTTGTCTTTCTCTCGGAGAGGCATCTTAGCTTCTGCCTCTCTCCCCAGTTCTCTGCTTCCCTCCCTTCTCTGTCTCTCTTTCCCTCTTTCTCTCTCTCTCCCCCTCAACTCCATTCTCCCCTTTTGCCTTTCCCTACGTAGCTCCTGAATAAATATTTACCTCATTCTACATGTTGTGTCTATCCATGTTTCTGTCTCCTGCCTGCCGGCCATGTGTCTTCTTGCGTGGGCCAGCCACTGCTAGGGGACCGTCAACCATCTCTGCCTGGTACTGGCTGTGCCCAAGGCCTGCTGCCTGCCGCCACATTGCCTGCTACCACCATTTAGGGATCTACAACATTTCTGCTGCCTTCTGCTGAACGGGATCTTGTCACATTTTTAAAAAAATCATAACACTGCTGTTCCACTCCAGTTTTCAGTCCAAAGGGTATTTCTGGCAGGGCAGTGGTGGCACACACCATTAATCCCAGCACTCGGGATGCAGAGGAAGGTGGATCTCTGGGAGTTCGAGGCCAGCCTGGTCTACAAGAGCTAGTTCCAAAATAGGCACCAACAGCTACAGAGAAACCCTGTCTTGAAACCCCCCCCCCCAAAAATAAAAGTATTTCTATCCCACACTAACATCACAAAAGAACTACGGGAACTTTTAAAAGAGTTCAACGTCCACAAATCATAGGTTTAAAGTAGAAAAGAATGTATAGGAAACAAATTTGGTTTTGAGACCTTCTTATATGCTAAAGTACATCAGTCACCAGGCAACATGAATGGTGAACGTACAGTCCCCTCCATGTGAGTAAGGACTTCATTAATACATTTTAGAATTCTGAAAAAGATCCGGGCGCTGGTGGCACATATCTTTAATCCCAGCACTAGGAGGCAGAGGCAGGCGGATATCTGTGAATTTGAGGCCAGCCTGGTCTACAAGAGCTAGTTCCAGGACAGAACCAAAAAGCTACGGAGAAACCCTGTCTCAAAAAAATTCAAAAAAAAAAAAAAGAAATTCTGAAAAAGAAAAAGGCCCAGACTGTGGCTTCTGTTTTTTAATTATTACTATATATGTATGAATAACATGTATGTACCTTTTATGAAAGTGTAGAGTATACATGTCCATGTATGAAGTTGTATGTGCACGTGTCTGTGCACGTGAGGGTAGGCATGAATTCCCCTGGAGCCACAGTTACAGGCAGTTGTGTGCTGCAATCCCTGGGTGCTGCGAGTCAAGGTCGGGTCCTCTGTAAGAGCAGTAAGTGTTCTAACTACTGACCCTTCTCTTCGGTTCCTCCATCTCTTTTTACTGTTGTTTTGGTTTGGTTCTTGTTTTTTTTTCTGAAAAGGGGTTTCTCTGTGAAGCCCTGCTGTCCTGGAACTTGCTCCACACACCAGGCTGGCCTTGATCTCAGAAACCTGTCTCTGCCTCCCAAGTGCTGGGATAAAGGCATGCATCCACCACACCTGGCTTTCTGACAAATGTTTACTATCTATAAAAGGCAGAAAAGGCGTGAATAAGCACACAACCCTACCAAACACAAAGGTCTGTGATAGACTCAGCAGAGGGAATAATGGCACCTGCTGACAACCTGAATCCCAATTTTTTTTGTTTTTCCAGACAGGGTTTCTCTGTTTATCAGTTTTATCTGTTTTGGAACTATCTTTGTAGAACAGACCACTCACAGATTCGAAGGCCTCTGCCTCCAGAGTGCTGGGATTAAAGGGGTAGGCCACCACCGCTGGGGCAAATCCCACCTCTGTTTTTTTTTTTTTTAACATGATGGTAGGAGAGAACCAACTCCTGCAAGCTGGTCTCTGACCTCTACCTTAGAGAAGCCTTGAGACATACGCCACCACACGCACAGATGCACACAAAATAATAAATGAAATACTTAAAGTTGCCAGGCACAGTCGCATGTATCTTTAATCCAGCACACAAGAGACAGAGGCAGGAAGAGATCCACTTGCGTTTGCGAACAGCCTGATCTACATTGTGAGTTCCAAGAACAACCAAGTACAAATAATGAGATCCTGTTTTTTGTTTTTCTTTTTGACAGCCAAATCTTTATTAAGGGAATGGGTCTCTGGGGGTGAGGGGTGGGCCCGGGGCCCTCACTACACAGCTTGTTAATCGTCACTGTCTCCAGAATCCTATGGCTTCATCACATATGGACGCTCTGGAGGGCTGGAGAAGGGCTCTATGTGCAGGGCTTCAAAGGCATCGTCCTCTCGGAAGGCCAGGCCCACTGTGGCTGGGGCCTGTGGCTCTGCTGTCAGCCTAGTGATGCCACACCTCGCCCAGAGTTTTCCCACCATCAAGGAGCTGGTCGTCCTTGTACAGCGGCTGTTCATCTGGTGGCCGCTTAAGGATGCTCTCAACGATGCGCTTCAGCTCGAATACGGTACTAGACTCCTTGGCATCCATGAAGATGGTGGTCTTGTGGCGACGGATCATGAGAAACACGTCCATCCTGTAGGCTGCTTCTGGTTCCACGCGCCGGCACAGCACCGCTCATGATCCTGTTTTTAAAATATCAAATTAAATAAAACTCACCTTGTGTTGGATTTAAAAAAGGTTGTTTTGTATTAAAACATGCATTTATTAGTTAGAGGAATCAGGTACATGAGCCATAGTGAGCATGTGGAGATAAGAAGAAAACTTGGGGTTCAATCCTTCCACACACTGAGCTTTTGTTGTTGGTTTTTTTCAAGACAGGGTTTCTCTGTTTAACTGTCCTAGTTGACCTGGAACTCCCCTTTTGTAAATGGAACCTCTGTCCTGTCCCTTCAAGAGACAGGCCCCACCCTCCCAGGTCTACAGAGGCAGAAGGCTCTTCCTTCTGCTTCCTGCCTGCAAGCTCTCCCTTTCCTCCCTCCCTAAGAGGGTAGTTTCTCCTCCCTCTCCACTCCTCTCCCCGCTACATCCTCTCTCCGTTTCTCTCTCTCTGCCTCTTTCTCCTCGTTCCCCTTCTCCCTCCCTCTACCCTGTCCCCTTCCCTTCCATAATCCACCAAATATCCATCCTCACTCTTGCATGCTGTGCCTATCCATCTCTGTCTCTCACCAGCCATAGCTCCTCTGGGACCTGGTGATCCGCCAAAGTCTCTCACCTGCTGTGTGGCTCCCTGCCTGGGACACACTGCCGACCCTCAGGGAACTGTGCAGCGTTTTATTTTTACAATTACAATAGACCAGGTTGATCTTGATCTCACAGAAATCAGCCCGCCTGTGTCTAGACATGTGCCACCACACCCAGCTGCCACTCTTGAGCTTTTAAATCTGAAAATGATTTTTTTTGTTTTTTATTTTTTTTTATAATGCAAAAACCGGTAGCTTTTATTGTGCAAGAAACAACTTGTGCAAAAACTTACATTTCTATACATGGGAACTTGCTGGGTAGCTAATAAAATAGCTACTATATACATACATTAAAAAATAAAAATAACTTCACTGCCCATAGGCTAGCTTCTTACTGATCTTAGCATCACAGAATAGAAATAAAAACTTCTGGAAAAGAGACAAATGTAATAATGTCCTATGGTGAACAATTAAAGTTCAACTGTTCACTAATCTTACACCTACACCTGCCCGTGTAGCCATACTTCCTAAAGAATGAAAACCTTGGTAACATTTCTAAAAACAGCCAACAAAATGCAACAAAACTCCTAACACTATAGAGAATAATTCTGAGATCGTATTATGAAAATAAAAATTTTCTCAAGCTTACCAGTCAAAGAACGGAAATCAACACTCTCACTTCTCTAGGAGTAATTCTAGTTCTTCCTGCAAAGAACTAAGCTGCTCCTTCTCCCTGTCTTCTTTTTGTCAGAGTTCATCCAGAACAGCCTGAAACCTGTTCTTGAGAGCCAAGTTTTCTACTTTCATGATGAGATCCTCCTGGCGCTTTGCCCTGTCTCGGGTCTCCTGGAGCTTGCCTTTCATGTTATCAATCTGTTTCTGAATTCCCATAACCAACTGGTTGGTTCCTTAATTTTCTTGGTGCCGTTCATCTGACTCATTGAGCTTGTCTTGTAGCTGCCTCTCCAGATCTTCCTCGGTGTCAGTGATGTTGACATCTTCCTCATCTTCACTGCTGCTGCTGAGGTCATTGAATAGCTCTCGAAGCTCATCGAGTTCTAGTGAGTCACGGCCCTGCCTGTGGCCAGACATTTCTGGAGAGGAGATATCGAGGCCTTGATTTTCGGTCTCCTTTGTTTCATCTTCAGCAATTATCTCCCAACGAGTGCTGAGAGCTTCAGCATCGTTACTCAGCAACCGCTTCACTTCTTTTTCCACATCGGGAGACTCAATATACTTCTTCTTTGCTGGCTTCCGGAACCTTCTCTTTCTGACATTTTTTAGAGGTAGAGTGATTCCATGGTTCCAAACAAACTTTGTCTCTTTGTCCTCATCTTTTTCCTTGCTTGCTTTGGGATCAGCGGCGGCGGCAACCGGCTCCTCCACAGGAGGGTATAGGTCACCATCTACTGTGGATACAAGCACCTGACAGATATCTGCTGTCTTGTAAAAGGTTTTTTTGTCGATGGTTTTCAAGCTTTCCACAACACAAGGCAAATCTACAAATTTTGCGGCCAAGGGCACTCGATCCACCCTGACAATTCCATGCCGCCCGTCAGGGTGTAACTCAATGGTCAGTCTGTCCTTCAGGTTGACGTGTCCAGACTGCACCGCCCTCCTCACAGTTGAGGCATATTCTGGGGGCAATCGTAAGATAAACTGGCTCTCCAGTTCCTGAGGCGCATCGTCTTTGCTCTTACTCATCTTTGATTCCTTGGGAGTTACTCCTCCAAGAGATGCTTGCTGCACTAAAAGAGTTCAGCTCAGTCTGCGGACGAGGTACAGCTTCCCGTGGCGTGCCACCAAGGAAAGGGCTCAGGTCCTGCGGGGTGCGAAGTCTCGATCTCTCAAGCCTCACCTCGAAGCAGCGGACTCCGGAGCTCACCGCCTCCGTTCGCCACCCACCTACGCAGAAAACAAGCGAGGAAGAGCGAAAATGATTGATTTTAAAATGACAATATATACTATTTGAAATGTGTGAGACTCCTTCACTCCGAGTTTGGTGGCGATCCTGCCTCCAGAAACCCTCAGAATGAGACTGGCTGAGAGCTGTCTGCTCCTGTTTTATATAACCTCTCTAGGGCAGGGATTAAGGGCGTGTACCACTCCCGCCCAATTTCTATGAGGAACTAGTTAGTCTGGCTACTTGGATTAAAGGTGTGTGATGCCACTGTCTGGTCGGTGAGGCTGACGAGGGTGTTTGTTTTACTCTCTGATCTTCAGGCAAGCTTGATTTACTAAAATACAAATGAAATACCACTACATTAAGCAGTCTGACAGTGTGACCGCCTAGATCTAGTGCCCACCAGGGTACCACACGCTCCTCTGTGATCTCATCAATACTGCCTCAGACCAGCATCTGAACCCATTTACTCACCGTAACAGGGAAATCATTGCTTTCCAAGTTCACCTGAACATGGAGTCAAACGTGTATCTATAAATGTCAGAGGCAGAGGTCACAGGAAGGAGTGAGGTGAGAAGGAAATGTCCAGCAGAATTGATCTCATGTGGGTGAAGACACGTAGAAAACACACCAGGGACACCAAGCCACTTTATTTTAAAATAGCTGAGAGCCGGGCGATGGTGGCGCACGCCTTTAATCCCAGCACTCGGGAGGCAGAGGCAGGCGGATCTCTGTGAGTTCGAGACCAGCCTGGTCTACAGAGCTAGTTCCAGGACAGGCTCCAAAGCCACAGAGAAACCCTGTCTCGAAAAACCAAAAATAAATAAATAAATAAATAAATAAAATAAAATAAAATAGCTGAGGAGCAGGAATGGCTGGACAGGGAGAAGCCTCAGGAAAGAGGGCACATAGCAGAGGGGCTGAGAAGACTGCCTCGGGTGGACGCTTCATCTAGCTCATCCTTCTTACAGTCCCTACAGGTCACTCCGCAAGACTTTGGGGCCCTGAAGGAACAGATCCTCTCGCCCAGGGCTCTGGTTATGGGGCTGAGAGCTGCTGGGTTCCAGGCTAGAAAGGGTGTTCCGATGTTCTAAGAGGAAGTAAAATGACAAACCAACCATTAGCAAGACCTGGAAAGGACTCGCAGGCCTGGTTTGTATGTGCCCATGAACAGGTGCTTCTCACAGAGTACCTGTTTCTGTCCCCAACTGCAATGAGTGATGTAATGGGGAATGTAATGGAACCTGTCCTGGAACTAGCTCTTGTAGACCAGGCTCTCCTTGAACTCACAGAGATCCAACTGCCTCTGCCCCTCTCTTGAGTGCTGGTTTCAAAGGCATATGCCACCACCGCCTGGCCCTGCTTACTATGTTCCTAAAACTTTGTGTTTCCTATTGATGGAAAATCCAAAGGCCAAGTAATCCAAGGTCAGGGCTCAAGGGAGCCCTTCCTTCTTCCTTAGGCCACATGAGATCTGTCTTCAGAATTAATAAAGTAAAAAAGAGCCAGGTGTGTTTTGCATGCAAGCCCGTAATCTAAACTCTTAGGAGGTAGAGGCAGGAGGTTCAGAATTTCAAGGCCAGTTCCAGAGCACGTTTGATGCCAGTCCAGTAATACAGGAGAACATGTCTTAAAAGGGGTAGCAAAGAAAATATACACAGTATTCCTTATATTACTTAAAATAGTAATAAACCTTATGGTCTGACTTTCTTGCTCATCTTCTCCCTCCTTCTGCTCTTCAATTGGACCTTGGGAGCTCAGTCTGTTGCTCTGATGAGGGACTTTTGTTGGACTAGAAGTCCAAACATCAGGGAGGAGTTGCTCCAGACACCATTCACAAAGCCTCAATTGATGCAAAAGCAAGAGAATTTTATTCTGTCACGGCAGGGCCCTTCAGGTTCGGGATATGAAGGACATCTGATAGCTGTTACAGCCCACCTTTTTTTTTTAAATATTTATTTATTTATTTATCTATTATGTATACAATATTCTGTCTGTGTGTATGTCTGCAGGCCAGAAGAGGGCACCAGACCTCATTACAGATGGTTGTGAGCCACCATGTGGTTGCCGGGAATTGAACTCAGGACCTTTGGAAGAGCAGGCAATGCTCTTAACCACTGAGCCCTACAGCCCATCTTTTAAAGCAAAAAGCCACAGACAAAGGGGGGAACCTGCAGGTTGTTTTCCAACTTATTGGATTGGCTTATTCAAAGAGTTACTAGCAGTGATTGGTCTATTCCAGGGCCGGAGAATAGCTGCGTGATCGGGTAGGATAAGAGAGCACCTCTAGCCAGGCCGTGGTGGCACATGCCTTTAATCCTAGCACTCGGGAGGCAGAGGCAGGCCTGATCTACGAGAGCTAGGTCCAGGCTAGGCTCTAAAGCTACTGAGAAACCCTGTCTCGGGGAAAAAAAAAAAAAAAAGAGAGAGTGAGAGCATCTCTGTGGTCTTCCTGACCTTGTTCCAGTGACTAAATCAATACATCAGGAACTGAGGCGACTCCTGTGGGTTGTGTTTGCCTCAATTCCCAGAATGGAATTATGTTTGAAGATTATTCACAAGAACACAGGATGATGAACAGTCCAGCATGTGTGTGTGGGGGGGTGACTGTCCTGTTTCCAAGAGAGAGTGAGTGTAAGGTTTTAGAAAAATGTCTTAGGGTTCACGGGACATAGAAATGCATTTAGAGTCTTTCACTTTCTCTCTATCTCCACCATCGCCACAGTTCCTTACTCTTTGAGGCAGAATCCCTTATTGATCTGGAACTTGACATATGGGTGTGGCTGCAGCTCTCAGAATCTGCTCCTCCAGGGCAGGTTTTATAAGCATGGTCTATCAGGCCTGATTTCTTCTTTAACAGTGGCTCCATGAACCTAATTTATTTCCTCACAAGAGCACTTTGTGGCTGAGCCATCTCCATAGCTCCCACTATGCATAAAATAGGTTTAAGAGCTGCCTCAGGGCTGGAGGTGTAGCTCTTGGTAGAGTGCTTGCCTGGTGTCTGCTTTGCTTCTCCTTTCTGTGTTATCTTGTGATTGAAAGCAACTTGGGGTAAGTGAATTTAAAACAGCCCAGGACCAGCTGCTGCCTAGGAACGGTACTGTGTACAGTGGACTGGGCCCCTCTAAGTCAATGAGCCTCCCCACATTAAAAAGAAAAATAAATCCCACAAAATCCCCAGAGGCCAACCTATTTTTGTTTTTTGTTTTGTCGAGACAGGGATTCTCCCTAGCTTTGGAGCCTGTCCTGGAACTAGATTTTGTATACCAGGCGGGCCTTGAACTCAGAGACCCGACTCCTCTGCCTCCCGAGTGTTGGGATTATAGGTGTGTGCCACCACCGCCCAGCAAGTCCCATCTGATTTAGGCAATTCCACAGTTGGGGTTTCCTATACCAGGCGACAATAGTTTACTGTCAAGTTGACAGAAATTATTACTGTGTATATATGAATGCACCTATGGGGCTCAGAGGCCAGTTTCATGGATTTTGCTCTCTCTCCTTTCCATGGGTCTGAGAAATCAAACTCAGGTTGGTGAGCTGGGGTGGCACACAGTGCCTTACCCCCTCTCACTGGCCTGTCCTCATCCTGAGCACCTACTCAGAAAATGCTAAGGAATAAGGGAGGGTTCCCTTGAGCTGTGACCTTGGATTACTTGGCCTTTGGATTTTCTGGAGACAACCAGGAAACACAGTTTTAAGAACATAGCAGGCAGCGCCTGGCAGTGGTGGCCCACGCCTTTGACCCAACACGGAGGCAGAGGCAGGTGGATCTCTGTGAGTTTGAGGTCAGCCTGGTCTACAAGAGCTAGTTCCAGGACAGGTTCCAAACCTACAGAGAAACCCTCTCTCGAAAAACCAAATAATTAAATTAAAAATAAATAAATAATTTTAAAATAAATTAAATTACTGTGTTCTGTATGCCCTTATGGAGGCCAAAGGACAATTGCTAGAGTCGGGTCTCTCCTTCCACCATGTGGGTCCCAGAGGGATGAACCGAGGTTGTCAGGCTTGGCTGCAAACACCTTCCCTCACTGAGTCGCCTCACCTCTTCCTGCTCTATTTCTTTTTGTAATTGAGACAAGGTCTCTCTACACTTCTAGCTGGATTAGAACTCCCTGTGTAGGCTGGCCTTGAACTCATTAAGACAGTACCTGCCTCTGCTTCCTGAAGAGGGAACTGGCCTTGAAATTCTGACCCTCCTGCCTCTACCTCTTACTAGCTTGCGTGCGAAACACACCTGGCTCTTTTTTACTTTATTAATTTTGAAGGCAGATTACACGAGGCCTAAGGAAAAAGGAAGGGCTCCCTTGAGCCCTGACCTTGGAGTATTTGGCCTTTGAATTTTCCATCGACAGCCAGGAAACACACAGTTTTAAGAACATAGTAAGCGGGGCCAGGCGGTGGTGGCGCATACCTTTGAAACCAGCACTCAAGAGGGGGGCAGAGATAGGTGGATCTCTGTGAGTTCAAGGAGACCCTGGTCTACAAGAGCTAGTTCCAGAACAGGTACCACTACATTCCCCATTACATCACTCATTGCAGTTGGGGTCAGAAACAGGTACTCAGTGAGAAGCACCTGTTCATGGGCACATACAAACCAGGCCTTCGCGTCCTTTCCAGGATGTCCAGGGCCTGGTTTTATGCACATCATAGTCTCGCTAATGGTTGGTTTGTCATTTTACTTCCTCTTAGAACTTCAGAACACCCTTTCTAGCCTGGAACCCAGAAGCTCCCATTTCTCTGCCCACAGCCTTGGGCGAGAGGCTCTGTTCCTTCAGGGCCCCAAGGTCTTGTGGAGTGACCTGGAAAGACTGTAATAAAGATGAGCTAGATGAACCTTCCACCCAAGGCAGCCTACTCTGCCTCTGATTTCTGACATGTATAGATACACGTTTGACTCCAAGTTCAGGTGAACTTGGAAAGCAATGATTTCCCTGTTGTTGTGAGTAGAATGGGTTCAGATGCTGGTCTGAGGCAGTATTGATGAGATCGCAGAGGAGCGTGTGGTACCCTGGTGGGCACTAGATCTAGGCGGTAGCACTGTCAGACTGCTTAATGTAGTGGTATTTCATTTGTATTTTAGTAAATCAAGCTTGCCTGAAGATCAGAGAGTAAAACAAACACCCTGGTCAGCCTCACCGACCAGACAGTGGCATCACACACCTTTAATCCAAGTAGCCAGACTAACTAGTTCCTCATAGAAACTGGGCGGGGTCGTACACGCCTTTAATCCCCGCCCTAGAGAGGATATATAAGACCGGAGGAGACAGCTCTCAGACAGTCTCATTCTGAGGATTCCTGGAGGCAGAATCCCCACCATACTCGGACTGAAGGAAAAGAACAGCAGAAAGTCTGTGAATCTGCAGGCTTGGCTTGCTTATTGGTTTGCTGTTTATTCGCCGGACGGCTTTGTGTTTTCTTGGCTTACACATGCCAAATAACTCTTATGTTAGCAACAGACTTGAGAAAATGACTGAAATTTTTCATTTAGAAAAGGTTTAAGCCAGGGCTTGAGAGGTGAACAACCTTAATCCCAATATTTAGGAGGCCAAGACAGGCGTATCTCTGTGAGTTGGAGGGCATCCTGGTCTTCATGGACCAGGCCCTGACTCAAAAAATAAAAAGCAAAAAAAATTGTAGACTGTAAGAAAATACAATACTCAGAAAAAGTATTTGTCAAATACCAAAGAAACCTGAGACATGAGAATCTCATCATAAATAAGGATTTTATTTTAAAATTAAGTTTATTGTTTTTGAGACAGTGTCTTGTATTATTTGCATTGCACTATATTGAATTTTTAAAAATTTGTAGGTCAGTGGCTTCTGCCTGTGCTGCTGTCGTAGACGCGGGCGGCTGTTAGTGCGGCTGCTGTTGGTTCGCGGTGCAGTGGCGGCAGTGGCGGCAGTGGCAGCAGAGGGCTAGGCAGTGAAGGTCGTGCCCGGGGCCCGCAGCAGCGGCAGCAGCGAAGGGGGCGAAGATGGCAGACGTGCTCAGCGTCCTGCGACAGTACAACATCCAGAAGAAGGAGATCGTGGTCAAGGGAGACGAAGTCATCTTCGGGGAGTTGTTCTCCTGGCCCAAGAATATGAAGACCAACTATGTCGTCTGGGGAACTGGAAAGAAAGGCCAACCCAGAGAATACTACACATTGGATTCTATCTTATTTCTACTTAATAATGTACACCTTTCTCATCCTGTTTATGTCCGACGTGCAGCTACTGAAAATATTCCTGTGGTTAGAAGACCTGACCGAAAAGATCTACTTGGATATCTCAATGGGGAAGCATCAACATCAGCCAGCATTGATAGGAGTGCACCCCTGGAAATAGGTCTTCAGCGGTTCACTCAAGTCAAAAGAGCAGCAGATGAAGTTTTAGCAGAAGCAAAGAAACCACGAATTGAGGATGAAGAGTGTGTGCGTCTTGATAAAGAGAGATTGTACAGACTGAACAGATTAGGTCTTTGTCTGAAGCCATGTCAGTGGAAAAAATTGCTGCAATCAAAGCCAAAATTATGGCTAAGAAAAGATCTACTATCAAGACTGATCTAGATGGTGATACAACTGCCTGTAAACAGAGGAGTTTTGTGGATGCTGAGGTAGATGTGACCAGAGATATTGTCAGCAGAGAGAGAGTGTGGAGAACAAGAACAACTATCTTATTTCAAAGCACAGGAAAGAATTTTTCCAAGGACATTTTTGCAATTCTTCAATCTGTAAAAGCCAGAGAAGAAGGGCGTGCCCTGGCACAGCGGCCTGCTCCAAATACAGCCCCTGTGGATCCTACTTTGCGTACAAAGCAGCCTATCCCAGCGGCCTACAACAGATATGACCAGGAGAGATTCAAAGGCAAAGAAGAAACGGAAGGCTTTAAGATTGATTCTATGGGCACATACCATGGCATGACACTGAAATCTGTAACAGAAGGTGCATCTGCCCATAAGACTCAAACTCCTGCAGCCCAGCCTGTACCTAGACCAGTTTCTCAAGCAAGACCGCCCCCCAAATCAGAAGAAAGGATCACGAACGCCCATTATTATTATCCCTGTAGCTACCACTTCTTTAATAACTATGTTTAATGCAAAAGACCTTCTACAGGATCTAAAGTTTGTCCCATCAGATGAAAAGAAGAAACAAGGTTGTCAACGAGAAAAAGAAACACTAATACAGAGAAGAAAAGATCAGATGCAACCAGGGGGCACAGCAATTAGTGTCACGGTACCTTATAAAGTAGTAGACCAGCCCCTGAAACTTATGCCTCAAGACTGGGATCGGGTTGTAGCTGTTTTTGTTCAAGGTCCTGCTTGGCAGTTCAAAGGTTGGCCGTGGCTTCTACCCAATGGATCACCAGTTGACATATTTGCTAAAATTAAAGCCTTCCACCTCAAGTATGATGAAGTTCCTCTAGATCCAAATGTTCAAAAATGGGATGTAACAGTATTAGAACTCAGCTATTATAAGCGTCATTTGGATCGACCAGTTTTCTTACATTTCTGGGAAACATTGGATAGATACATGGTAAAGCATAAATCCCACTTGAGATTCTGAATCATTTGATTCCTCCTTTTCTGAAAACTTGGTTTAAGAAGCATGGATATAGCTTGATCTACAGACTGAAACCCAAGCTTTATAAATTAATCAAGAACTTGCAAATGAAGAAGGCCACAGAGCAGTCTTTTATAAGACCTTGTTTGATGCTGTGTGCTTCAAAGGGGCATTTCCTCCCATCCATACAAGCCAACTTTTTTGGCTTACAACTATTTTTTTAATATTAGCCTTCTAGTCTGTAATGGAAATTGTATATTTTGATAGAACCTTTTTCTCTATTGGTTAAATTAGCATTACTTAAAATTAGTTTCTTTAGAAATAAATGCAGGTTATAAAAAAATTTGTAGGTCAGCCTCTCCCTCGTTGCTGTCATGGTGGCAGCTCCACCGCTCCTCCAAGGCTGAATATCTGAAGCGTTACTTGTCTGGGGCAGATGCCGGCCAGGAAGGAGGTTCAGAGTCCCTTCGGAAGAGGTACAAAAAAGGACCAAAGCTGGGAAGCACCACTGGCAATGGATTGCAGATTGTTGATGATGATGTGGGATGGGCAGCTATCTCTACTGCTGAGCCGGAAAAGGAGGAGGAAGAGGATGGAGATTTGCCTGTGGAGGCTGAGTTTGTGGATGAGCGTCCAGACGAGGTAAAGCAGATGGAGGCCTTCCGCTCCAGTGCCAAATGGATGCTCCTGGGAGATGGACATTTCCATCATGATGAATGGGATCCATTAGGAACTTCCGTTTTACTCTGGAGGAAACGAGGGACAGTATTAGAAGCCCAACTTTCTCAACAAGAGACAATAACAAATGGTGCCTGAGAGTTCACCCTAAGGGGGTCGATGAAGAAAGCTCAGATTACCTGTCAGTTAACATAGAGTTGCTCAGCTCTCCAAAGAGTCCCATTACGGCGCAGTTCAAGTTTTGGATCCTAAACGCCAAAGGAGAAATAGACGAACATAAGACTGGCCGATAGACTTTAGTTTCCTATCAGGCTACCCAAGGGGGTTACAAAATGGTCATCCTTCGAGATTTCCTCTTAGACCATTCTCATGGATTTCTCCCTGAAGACCAGTTCACCCTCCTCTGCATTGGGATCCTGGTCCCGTACTCCTACAGTAATCCTGAGGACAGCACGGAGCCGAGAACCCAGGTTCCCAAATGCATATTAGGAGATGATCTAGGAGAGCTGTGGAAGAATTCGAGCTTCACAGACTGCTGCCTGGTGGTAGCTGGCCAGGCATTCCGGGCTCACAAGGCCGTCTTAGCTGCTCGCTCTCCAGTTTTCAGAGCCATGTTTGAACATGACACGGAGGAGAGCAGAAAGAATCGCATTGAGATTCATGATCTGAAACCTGAAGTCTTCAAGGCAATGATGGACTTCATTTACACTGGGAAGGAACCAGTCCTCCACAGCATGGCAGATGCTGTGCTGGCAGCTGCTGACAAGTATGGCCTGGAGCGTTTGAAGTTCATGTGCGAGAGTGCCCTCTGCAGGGACCTCTCTGTGGAGAATGCTGCCCACACTCTTCCTGGCTGACCTCCACAGCACAGGGCAGCTGAAAACACAGGTGCTGAATTTTTATTACAGCTCATGCTTCCGAGGTCTCTCAGACTGCAAGCTGGAAGTTAATGGTGGATTCATGCCCCCACTTGGTGGCTGAAGCATACAGCTCCCTGGCTTCTGCTTAATGCAATCTACTGGAGCCCCCTCTCAAACGTCTGAAGCAATCCCATGAACCTGTCACCGGTACCCTACATTTGTATCCCAGAAGCAGTGGTCAGTGTTGATACCGATGACTCCTGGGTAGACTATGGGATACATGGAGCAATTACAGCAACTTTGCGGAAAGACATCACAGTTAGTAGTGTTTTAATACATTTATTAATGCCTTGAAAAAAAATAAACACATATTTATTTTTTGTAAAAAATAAGTAATAAATAAAATTTGTATGTCTAAGATGTGCGTGGTAGCGTATGCCTTTAATCCCAGCACTGAGGAGGCAGAGGCAGGTGTATCTCTGTGAGTTCGAGGCCAGCCTGGTCTATAATTTCAATTCCATAGGAGAGTATCTGAGAACACAGCCATCGGGGTACCATGCTGGAAAATGGCTGACTGAGAAGGTCTTTTCTCATGTTCAGCCACAAAGGATACACACAGATCCTCTGCAAAGATAGTCCCTAAGGGGCCTGGGTTTCTCTGCACAGCCTTTGCTGTCCTGGAATTGAAATTATAGACCAGGCTGGCTTCAAACTCATCGATATCACCTGCCTCTGCTTCCTGAGTGCTGGCATTAAAGGCGTGTGCTCCCACCGCTGACCGTTAGCCCACTGATTTTTAAATTCACTCTCACTTCAGCTTTCAGGATATGGTCAAAAGCAAGAACCAGATTCTTTGCCAGAATAGAATGTGAATGGCCACTAGCTCAATACTCAGCATGGTCCTTCTCTCTGAAACCTCACAGAGAGGAAGGGAAGAGGAAGAGAAAGAGAGACAAAGAGAAGAGAGAAACAGAGAAGAGAGAGGAGACAGTGAGAAAGAGAAAAAGAGAAGAGAGAGAAAGAAAGAAAGAAAGAAAGAAAGAAAGAAAGAAAGAAAGAAAGAAAGAAAGAAACCCAGGCTGATCTCAGACTTTAGATTTTCCTGCCTCACGCTGGAGTGCTGAAATAATATCTGTGTTCCACCACACCCAGCTCAAACATTTTTCAAGAGGGAAGAAAAAAGATTTTGGATTTGTTTTCAGTAACACAATGTCTTAGGGTTTCCATTGCTTTCAGCGAAATGCCAGGAGCAAAAACCAAGTTGGGGCAGAATGGGTTTTCAGTTTATGTTTCCACATTGCTTTGTTCAGCATGAAAAGAAGCCAGGATGGGAAGGAACTCGAGTAGGACAGGAACCTGGAGGTAGAAGCTGAGGACGAGGCCATGGAGGAGTGCTGCGTACTGGTTTGCTCCTTATGGCTGCTTACCCAACCTCCTTTCTCATAAAACCCAGGACCACCAGCCCATGGATGGAGCCACCCACAATGGGCTGGACCCACCCCCATCAATAACTAGTTAAGAAAATGCCTTACAGCTGGATCTTATGGAGGTTTCTTCTCAGTTAAGGTTCCCTCCTTTCAGATAACTGTGGTTTGTGTATCAGGTTGATATACGACTAGCCAGTTCATACAATTAGCCAGTTATAAGGGCACTATTCATAATCCCAACACTAAAGAGGCTAAGAAAAATGTGGGCCATGTATTCAAGGTTAGCCTGAGCTACGTAGCAAGCGTGTTACAAACAGACAAACAAAACAAAGCATCCCTCAGTTGGGCAGGCATGAGCCACGTGAGATCTGTCTTCAAAATTAATAAAATAAAAAAGAGCCAGGTATGTTTTGCAAGCATGCTAGTAATCTAAACTCTTAGGAGGTAGAGGCAGGAGGTTCAGGATTTCAAGGCTGGTTCCAGAGCACGTTTGATGCCAGTCCAGTAGTACAGGAGTACTTGTCTTAAAAGGGGCAACAAAGGAAATATATACAGTATTCCTTATATTACTTAACATAGTAATAAGCCATATGGTCTTCAAAGATTTCAAGTTCAAATTCTTCCTCCCTAAATTGTAGTTATATGAACCAAAATATATTTAACCTTGTTACATCTCCAGTCCTCATCTGTAAAGTAGGAACAAAAACGGTGGCTATATTATACTATACACATAGCATATAGCCATTAGTTAACTTAAGTCTTACGATTATTGATTAGACAAATATTAAACATTCCATTTTTGTTACAACAATTGCCTATTTTTTATAGTGTTTATAGTGAATGTCTAGAAGCATGAAAGCAAGAAAGACACGGTGATGCTTAATTTTAATTGCAAAACTCGAATGGGTCATAAAATGCCCAGAGCACCAGGGGAGCACACTTTTGGGTGTGTGTAAATCTTCCAGTGCAGATTAACTGGTGGGTAGTAACACTGACTGGCCCTGAACATAGGCGGTACTGACATGTGAATGAGCAGCCTTGTGTTCCCGCCACCGTGGAACCACTGGGCACCAAGCCTTCCTGTGATGGTGGACAGTGTCCCCTCAAGCCTCAAGCCAAAATAGCCCTTCTTCCTTCAAGAGGCTTTAGTCAGGCACTTAATGAGAGCGTCTGGAAGGGAAATAATACAGGTATGGGAAAGTAGGAGAACTGCCGTAATAAACTAGACCACACGCCTTCTGGACTGGTGTGTGCGAGGGGTGCTGAAGAGCCTGGAGCTATAGGGTGAGAGAAGCCCTAGCCCTCTCTCTCTCTCTCTCTCTCTCTCTCTCTCTCTCTCTCTCTCTCTCTCACACACACACACACACACAGAGATCCACCTGTCTCTGCCTCCCACGTGCTGGAATAAAAGGCATGCACCACTGCCCAGCACTCTCTTTCTTCTTTCTCACTTTCTCTTTCACTCTCCTACCACCATGTTAAAAAAAAAAAGAGGTGGGATTTTCCCCAGTGGTGGTGGCCTACGCCTTTAATCCCAGCACTCTGGAGGCAGAGGCTGTTGAATCTCTGTGAGTTCGAGGCCAGACTGGTCTACAAATCTAGTTCCAGGACAGATAGAAATGACAAACAGAGAAACCCTGTCTGGAAAAACCAAATAAAATAAAATAAAATAAAATAAAATAAAAAAATAAAAAAGAAATGGGATTCAGGTTGTCAGCAGGTGCCATTATTCCCACAGCTGAGTCTATGACCGATCTTTGTGTTAGGTAGGGTTGGGTGCTTATTCAGGCCTTCACTGCCTTTTATAGCTATTAAAAATTTGTCAGGGGCTGGAGAGATATCTCAGTGGTTAAGAGCATTGCCTGCTCTTCCAAAGGTCCTGAGTTCAATTCCCGGCAACCACATGGTGGCTCACAACCACCTGTAAAGAGGTCTGGTGCCCTCTTCCGGCCTGCAGGCATACAGACAAACAGAATATTGTATACATAATTAATAAATAAATAAATATTAAAAAAATTTGTCAGAAAGCCATTGTGGTGGCGCAAGCCTTTAATCTCAGCACTTGGGAGGCAGAGACAGGTTTCTGAAGTCAAGGCCAGCATGGTGTGCGGAGCAAGTACCAGGACAGCCAGGGCTACAAAGGGATTCATAGAAAGAATCCCTCTCTTGAAACAATCAAAAAACACAAGAACCAAACCAAAACAACAGTAAAAAGAGACGGAGGAACTGAAGAGAAGAGTCAGTAGTTAAAACACTTACTGCTCTTACAGAGGACCCGACCTTGATTCGTAACACCCTGGAATTCCAGCACCCAACTGCCTGTAACTCTGGCTCCAGGGGAATTCATGCCTACACTCAAATGCACAGACACGTGCACATACAACTTCATACATGGACATGTACACCCCTTTACACTTCACAAAGGTACATACATGTCATTCATACATATATAGTAATAATTAAAATGTAGTTATTTAGTGACTGGTCACGAGAACAGAATCCAAGCTTGTGACTTTTCCTTTTTCAGAATTTCTAAAATGTATTAATGGAGTCCTTACATGGAGGGGACTGTACCTTCTCCCATTCATGCTAGCTGCCTGGATACTAATGCTACTTTAGCATATAAGAGGGTCTCAAAACTAAATATGTTTCCTATACATTCTTTTCTACTTTAGACCTATGACCTGTGTAAGTTAAATTCTTTTAAAAGTTCCCATAGTGCTTTTGCGACGTTAGTGTGGGATAGAAATATTTTTGGACCGAAATCTGGAGTGGAACAGCAGAATAGTCTGAGAATCTGCAGGCTTGGCTTGCGTATTGGTTTGCTGTTTATTCGTTGGACAGCCTTGTGTTTTCTTGGCCCACACATGCCAATTAACTCTTATGTTAGCAATAGACTTAAGAAAAAGAAAAAAGATTGAAAACTTTTATTTTTTAAAAAGTTTTAATCCAGAGCTTGAGGGGTGAATACTTTTGATCCCAATGTTTAGGAGGCAAAGACAAGGGTATCTCTGTGACTTGAAGGGCATCTTGGTCTACATAGAGACGCCCTGTCCCAAAAATGAAAAAAAAATTTTAGAGTGTAAGAAAATACAATACTCAGAAAAAGTATTTGTCAGATACCAAAGAAACCGGGGACCTGTGAATCTCATCATAAATAATGATTTTAAAATTCAATTTATTCTTTTTTTCTTTCTTTTTATTTATTTATTAATTATTTTTTAAAGGTTTCTGCCACCTCCCCGCCACCACCTGCCATTTCCCTCCCCCTCCCCTGGTCAAGTCCCTCTCCCTCTTCAGCCCAAAGAGCAATCAGGGTTCCCTGCCCTGTGGCAAGTCCAAGGACCACCCACCTCCATCCAGGTCTAGTAAGGTGAGCATCCAAACTGCCCAGGCTCCCACAAAGCCAGTACGTGCAGTAGGATCAAAAACCCATTGCCATTGTTCTTGAGTTCTCAGTAGTCCTCATTGTCTGCTATGAGACAGGGTCTTGTATTATTTGTATGGCACTATAGTGAACTTTTAAAAATTTATACGGATGCCTCTCCCCTTGCCACTGCCATGGTGGCAACTCTGCTGTTCTCCAAGGCTGAGTGAGTACCTGAAGAGTTACTTGTCTGCCCAGGACCAGCTGCTGCCCTACAGTGGACTGGACCCTTCTAAGTCGATTAGCCTCTCCTCCCCTGCCACACACAAAAAAAAAATCCCACAAAATCCCCACAAGCCAGTCTGATCTAGGCAATTCCTCAGTTGGGGTTTCCTCTGCCAGGTGACAATGGTTTACTGTCAAGTGGACAGAAATGAAGAGTTTGCATGGTGTGCACAAAGCCCCTCTGTTCTAAGCCTGCTGCCACATAAACGGTGTGGGATACACCTGTAATCCCAGCACTAGAGAAGTGAAGGCAAAAGAAAGCATCGGCTGTGCGGAGAGAACTCCACTCTGTACTGCCCAGAACTCCAGCATGGCTAAGGTTTCCTGAACATCTAATTTTATGATCTTACTATTTGGCTCTTGTTCAGTACCCTTGGTGGCTACAGGATTGGTAAACTCATTTGTGACCAAGTGTAGAACACACTGTGAACAGAACACAGTGCAAGCACGTGGGTCTGAGTCCAGTCTCCAACAACCACCTAAAATGCCATGACCAAAGCTGTGTGTTTGTTATCTAAATGCAGGGGAGACAGGTAGATTGCTGGTTAGCAAACCTCAAACAACCCATGACCAGCTGCAGCCTAGGAATGGTACTTACTGTGCTCTTGTGAGGAAATGAATTTGGTTCATGAAGCCTCTATTAAAGAAGTCAGGCCAGACAGACCATGCTTATAAAACCAGCCCTGGAGAAGCAGATTCTTATTGCTGCAGCGATACCCACATGTCAAGTTCCAGATCAATAAGGGATTCTGCCTCAAAGAGTAAGGAACTGCGGCGATGGTGGAGATAGAGAGAAAGTGAAAGACTCTAAATGCATTTCTAAGCCCCCTCAACCCTAAGACATTTTTCTAAAACCTTACACTCACTCACTCTTGGAAACGATACAGTTGCCCCCTCCCCCACACATGCTGGACCGCTCATCCTTCTGTGTCCTTGTGAATAATCTTCAAACATAACTCCATTCTGGGAATTTAGGCAAAGACAACCCACAGGAGTCGCCTCAGTTCCTGATGTATTGATTTAGTCACTGGAACAAGGTCAGGAAGACCACAGAGATGCTCTCTCATCTCACCCAATCGCACAGCTATTCTTCGGCCCTGGAATAGACCAATCACTGCTAGTAACTCTTTGAATAAGCCAATCCAATAAGTTGGAAAACAACCCCCTTTTGTCTGTTGCTTTTTGCTTTAAAAGATGGGCTGCAACAGCTATTGGATGTCCTTCATATCCCTAACCTGAAGGGCCCTGTCATGACAGAATAAAAATCCTCTTGCTTTTGCATCAATTGAGGCTTTGTGAATGGTGTCTGGAGCAACTCCTCCCTGATGTTTGGACTTCTAGTCCAACAAAAGTCCCTCATCAGAGCAACAGACTGAGCTCCCAAGGTCCAATTGAAGAGCAGAAGGAGGGAGAAGATGAGCAAGAAAATCTGGACCGTGAGGCTTTGGTCCACTCACTGAGACAGTGTGCCTGTTCTAATGGGAGCTCACCAAATCCAGCTGGACCGGGACTGAATGAGCATGCGACCAAACCAGACTCTCTGAATGTGGCTGAAATGGGGCGGGGGACTGGTTGAGAAGTCACTGATAAAGAAACTTCATCTGGCGATGTACGGAGATAGAGACAGAGACCCACATGGGAGCTCCCAAGGGACAGATGAAGAGCAGAAGGAGGGAAAACATGAGCAAGGAAGTCAGACCATAAGGCTTATTACTATGTTAAGTAATATAAGGAATACTGTGAATATTTCCTTTGCTACCCCTTTTAAGATGTGTTTTCCTGTGCTACTGAACTTTTATCAAACGTGCTCTGGAAGTGGCCTTGAAATTCTGACCCTCCTGCCTCTACCTCCTAAGAGTTTAGATTACTAGCTTGCATGCAAAACACACCTGGCTCTTTTTTACTTTATTAATTTTGAAGACAGATCTCACGTGGCCCATGCCTGCCCAACTGAGGGAGGCCTTGTTTTGTTTGTCTGTTTGTGACATGCTTGCTACGTAGCTCAGGCTAACCTTGAATACATGGCCCACATTTTCTTAGCCTCTTTAGTGCTGGGATTATGAATATGTGCCCCTATAACTGGCTAATTGTGTGTACTGTCTAGTCATATATCAACCTGGTACACAAACCACAGTTATCTGAAAGGAGGGAACCTTAACTGAGAAGAAACCTCCATAAGATCCAGCTGTAAGGCATTTTCTTAACTAGTTATTGATGGGGGTGGGTCCAGCCCATTGTGGGTGGCTCCATCCATGGGCTGGTGGTCCTGGGTTTTATAAGAAAGGAGATTGGGTAAGCAGCCATAAGGTGCAAGCCAGTACACAGCACTCCTTCACGGCCTCGTCCTCAGCTTCTACCTTCAGGTTCCTGACCTGCTCGATTCCCTTCCAGTCCTGGCTTCTTTTCATGCTGAACAAAGCAATGTGGAAACATAAGCTTAAAAACCCATTCTGGGGGCGGAGAGATGGCTCAGTGGTTAAGTGCATTGCCTGCTCTTCCAAAGTTCCTGAGTTCAATTCCCAGAAACCACATGGTGGCTCACAACCATCTGTAATGAGGTCTGGTGCCCTCTTCTGGCCTGCAGACATACATACAGACAGAATATTGTATACATAATAAATAAATAAATATAAAAAAAAGAAAAAGAAAAACCCATTTTGCCCCAACTTGGTTTTTGCTCCTGGCATTTTGCTGAAAGCAATGGAAACCCTAAGACATTGTGTTACTGAAAACAAACCCCAAAACTTTTCTCTCTTGAAAAATGTTTGAGCTGGGAGTAGTGGTAGACAGATATTTTTTCAGTACTCTAGAGGCTGAGGCAGGAAAATCTGAAGTTTAAGATCAGCCTGGGGTTCTTTCTTTCTTTGTTTCTATCTCTTTCTCTCTCTTCTCTTTTCTCTCTCTTTCATTCTTTCTCTTCTCTCTTCTTCTCTCTTTACTAACTCTTTTTCTCTTCCTCCCCCCACCTCTCTGTGAGGATTCAGAGAGACAGACTTAATTGAGAATTGACCTGGAGGCCATTCGCCTTCTATTCTGGCAAAAAAACTGGTTCTTGCTTTTGACCATATCCTGAAAGCTAAAGTGAGAGTGAATTTAAAACTCAGTGGGGGGGGGGCTGGAGAGATGGCTCAGTGGTTAAGAGCACTGCCTGCTCTTCCAAAGGTCCTGAGTTCAATTCCCGGCAACCACATGGTGGCTCACAACCATCTGTAATGAGGTCTTCTGTCCTCTTCTGGCCTGCAGACATACACACAGACAGAATATTGTATACATAATAAATAAATAAATAAATAAATAAATATTAAAAAAGAAAACTCAGTGGGCTAGCGGTGAGCGGTGGTAGCACATGCCTTTAATCCCAGCACTCGGAGGCAGAGCTCAGCCTGGTCTATAGGAGCTAGCTAGTGCCACGACAGGGTCCAAAATCTACACAGAGATACCCTGTCTTGAATAACCAGAACATGAAAAAGAAAAGAAGAAAATCAATGGGCTAACAGTCAGCAGAGGTGGCGCTCACTTTTAACCCCAGAACTTGGAAGACAGAGTCAGGAGGATCTCTGAGTTTGAGGCCAGCCTGGTCTATCAGTGAGTTCCAGGACAGACAAGGCTACACTGAGAAACCCTGTTTCGAGGGGGAAAAGTGGGGGCGGCTAAGTTGAAGGAGGAAATTTCAAGACAATACAAAAAGGAGCTATGCCTTGGTTATTGCTTACAGTATTTACCCAGAAGTACAGAGAGAGAGAGAAAACAGAAAGACATAAAAAATGAGCACAATAGCAAAAATAAATAAATAAATGAAAAGCTGTGAACCCTGTCAAAGTTATGGACAGACTGTGCATCTTAGTAAGGAAAGGGACCTGAACCCACTTCACATGAGAATGGGCAGGTGGAGACAAAGCAGCTGTAAGTTAAAGGCTAGCACCATTATGGAGACACTTCAGACTTTGCACTAGCACAACAGAAAGAAGACACCACCCACTGAGAGCACCAAGGTATAAAGGAGCAAATTTCAAAGGAGAGTATCTGAGAATACAGCCTTCAGGGTACCGTGCTGGAAAATGGCTGACTGAGTTCTTTTCTCACGATCAACCACAAAGGATACACACAAATCCTCTGTAAAGTTAGTGCCTGGGGGGCCTGGGTTTCTCTGCATAGCCTTGGCTGTCCTGGAATTGAAATTATAGACCAGGCTGGCCTCGAACTCACAGAGATACACCTGCCTCTGCCTCCTCAGAGCTGGAATTAAAGGCATGCACTACTAGGCACATCTTAGACATACAAATTTTATTTATTTACTTATTTATTTTTTACAAAAAATAAATATGTGTTTATTTTTAAGATAAGAAGGTAAGCACTGGCTAAGAACAAGCCCTGGGATAGAGAAGTCGCTGTCAGTCAGTCAACAGACAACATGGACACAGCCAAGGGTAGGTGCCTAGTCCAAAGGGCAGAACTGGTCTGTGTCTAGCAAGACAAGCATTAGAGCTGGATGTCGGGCTGTCCTTGGCCACCACCACCACAGCACCGCACAGCCTCAGAGAAGCTATGTGTCCTCCACACTCCACTTGTAGGCAAGCTCCTCCACAGCCTTCTTGCTGGCGAGCCTGGCAAAGTGCTTCTGTTCGAAGCCATTGGATCTGTCCACTCCATCCCAGCGGTAGCCAGGCCAGATACTGAATCTATTGGGAGGAGGTGCAGGACCATTATAGCGAGGCCTCGCTTTCTTGTGCTTGTTCTCCTCAGCCTTATTCTTCTTAATGAAGTTGGCCATCGGGTCCCCCTCTCTTTCTTGTTCTCTCAGCATCCGAACAGAAGCGCTGGGAGGCAGCGGTGGGGAAGAGACAGAAATCTTTAATAAATAAATTTTAAAAAAGAGTCATAGAAAAATAATTTATAATAATGTAATAACAATAATATATTTAAAATATATAGAATATTTTTAAAGTTATTAAAATATTTTTCAAAAATAAAAATATTTTTTCTCAAGTAAAACATAAAAAAAATGTAAGTGCTCACGTGGCCATTGCGTTGGGAGGGCTGTCTCAGTTGTTTTGTTTGTTTGTTTGCTTGCTTCCTTTTTGTTTTATTTTTAGGCGGGGTCTCACTATACAACTTTGGCTGGCCTACAACTCTCTATGTAGACCAAGTTGGCCTCAAACTCATTGAGATCTATATGCCTTTGTCTCCTAAGTGTTAGAATTAAAGGCATGTACCACCACTGTCTGGCAATGTGTCTGTTTTTGGTGTGTAAATTTTTTTTTCTTTCTCTTTCAGCTCTGAGCAGGAACTATAGGAGCCTGTTTTCCTGGGAAGGATCTATTGAATTACCTTCAAAGACAATCGTCTTTTCTTTCCACGAAACCTCAGGGTTTTTTTCTCCCCTTGGAATTGCATTCTGCTTGTTAAAATATTGAGTCAGTAGAGGATATTGCTGTTTTATAGATTTTTGGCATATATTGTTTCTGTACTATTTCTACCTTTTGTTGATTGTTTTTGGATGTACCACATCTAGACAGCGTAACTATTTTGAGGATTTGAGAGGAGAGAGAATAAGGTATTTTGTTTAACTCTAAAGTAGAACATTTTAAATATAGTGCAATTAGTTAGAGATTGCAAATTTATTTTGTATGAAAAAAATAATTGCTAAAAAGTATAAGCTGATAATTTAAGGATGACTATAACTCCTTAACATGGTCTTTCTTTCTTCCTGTTAGTTGCTCTTCAAAAAATGGACTCGATGCTTCATCAGAGGCTGCTTGGATATCTCAATATAAAGACATCACTGATGTGGATGAAATGAAGGTTCCAGACTGTGCAGAAGTTTTATGACTTTACTTTTGGTTATAACTGGTAATTACTGGTCTTTTAATGTATAATATTAGTTTAAAATTAAGTTTTTAAGCTGTGTATGGGGACACATACTTGTAATCCCATCTTGGGAAGTAGAGGCAGGGCAGGAAGACCAAGAGTTCAAGGCAAGTCCCAGCTACAAAGCAAGCCTGAGAGATATGACTTTCAAACAAAAACAAAACAAACCAAGGAGCAAACAAACAACAAAACTAAGTGTAGTAAGTTTGGGGCTTGCGAGGTAGCTCAGCAGATAAGAATCTTGCTGCTTTTTGTAAGCTCCCAGTTTGTAACCTGCTGTAACCTCCTCAGATACCAGGTGTGTGTGGTGCATATGTATACATTCAGGCACACATTCATAAACATAAAAGTGTTAAATTTTTAAAGTAGTATATTTTACCAGGAGGTTGTGGTGCATGCCTTCAATCCTAGCACTTGGAAGGCAGAGGCGGGGGTGGGGGGGGTCTCTGAGTTCAAGGCCAGCCTGTTCTACAGAATAAGTTCCAGGATAGCCAGGGCTACACAGAGAAACCTTGTCTCCAAAAACCAAAAACCAAAACCAAATAAACCAAGTAGTACGTTTCACGTGGAATTTTTGTTGTTGTTGTTGTTGTTCGGTAAATGAGGGTTCATGATATAGTAACTTCATTTTTTTTATTCTAGTAAAAATCTAGGACAGTAGTCTCATGTTTGGTTTTATAATAATTTAGGACTGAGCCAGGTCATATCCCAGCATTATGGAAGAACAGTCTAGAGGATTTGTGACTTTGAGATCATTCTGGTTAATGAATTCCAGTTTACCCCAGATGTACACTGAGATGCTGTCTCAAAATAATGAAATAACAGTAAATGTTAATAATAATAGTAGCAATAATCAGGCTATTTGAGATTCTATCTCAAAATAATGATAACAACAACAGCATCAGTAACTTAGCATGTAGACATTGGTATACATATGAAGGGAAAAAGTCTTGAATAAAGGTGGTTCATGCCTTTCTTTAATCCCAGGACTCACGAAGCAGAGGCAGGCAGATAATTTATGAGTTCTAAGTCAGCCTGATCTACAGAGTGAGTTCTAGGACAGTAAGGGGCAACACAGAGAAATCCTGTCTCGAAAAACAAAACAAACAAACAAACAAAAAAAACCAACAAAAAAAGTTTAAAGAAATTCATTGTCATTCTTTTTACAAGTCTTCAGATTTCATTTTATTACTATTATTTTAAAGACTCGATGTGTATGAGTATATGCCTGTATGAACGTATGTGTACCATGTGTGTGTTTAGTGCCTATAGCAGCCAGAAGGAAATGTTGGATCCCCTGAAATTGGAGTTACAGATGGTTGTGAGCTGCCATGGAGGGGCTGAGACCCAAACTTGTATCCTCTGTAAGCAAGTACTCTTAACTGGCAAGCGTCTCTCTGAGTCCTTTTATTTTACTTAAATTCTTTAGCTTTATGTGTTTGAGATGTTTGCCTGCACATATGTATGTATACCACATGCATGCTTAGTGCCTGTGTAGCTCAGAAGAGAGCACTGGATTCTCTAGAATGGGAGTTGTATATGGTTGTAAATTGGGAAATCTCAAAACAGCCTAGTGTTGACTCTGTCATGTATTTACTAGTGTTTGTGCTTATAAAGATTTATAATGAAAAGGAGCAAGCTGAGCAAGGAAAAATATAAGATTGAGCACAATTTGAGGAGAAAGGGGGTTCCACGAAGTAGAATGAAGCTGAATCCTCGTTCAAGAAGATAAAATGATTAAGAAATGGAATATTGGGAGTGATGACCTCAGGGCAAAATCCCACTGGTCTAAATTTCCAATTTGTGAAAAGGAACTAAAGAAAAGCTTATAGCAGGTGTGGTGGTGCACACCTTCAATCCCTGATGTGGGAGTGTCCTATATCAATCTGTTGATTTCATTGGTTAAAATAAAGAAACTGCCTGAGCCCATTGATAGGCCAACCCTTAGGTGGGTGGAGAAAACAGAACAGGATTCTGGGAGAGAGAAGCTCAGTCGGGAGCCGCCATGATGTTCCCACTGCAGAGAGACGCAGGCTAGAATCTCCCTGGTAAGCACACCATGGGGTGCTGCACAGATTATCAGAAATGGGCTAGTCCAGGTGCAAGAGCTAGCCAATAAGAGGCTGGAAATAATGGGCCAGGCAGTGATTAAAGGTATACAGTTTCCGTGTAATTATTTCGGGGCTTAAGCTGGGTCATGCGGGCGGCCGGGTACAGGGACACAGCCACGCCGCTCCCATTTACAACAGATTGGCGCGCCAACGTGCTAATGAACTCCACGTAAAACCTGAGAGGGCTTAAAAAGGATATAGAGAAAATTTAAGACAGCTTTTTGCTGTTTCTGGGTTGCGTACTGCAAAGAAATTGTCCTGACTCAGCAGCAGGAAAAAACTGGCTGTTTTAAAATGCCGGCTTTCTGGGCTGTGCCGCCATTTTGATCTCTGTCTGGCTCCTGCGGGAGACAAAGCTTTTGAATGGAGCATTTGGAGTAAAGTGCTAAGGCTTGCTTGATGATAATGTGGACTGCTGTGTGCCTGGAACTGTCCGCAGCTCAGGAGCACCAAATGGCTCTGAGGCAGGAGCGGCTCAGCTCCGCCATGATGAACTGAGCTGGTCTCAAGCAGGAACTACCGTAATTACTATGATAACACCACACTTAAGGTTTAGACTTTACAGGACACAGGCAGTACCGTATTACCCCTACATGGTGCAACTTAAGTTTTTAAGAAGTGCTTAACATTTTAAGAAATGCTCCTGGATAGTAAAAAAATTACAGATTCACAATAAAACAGATTCAGACAGACCACTAAATGAGTCACAATGTTGGATAAATGTACGTGGGCTTGAAAGAGAAAAAAATATATAGAGAGAGCAAATAAAGTTAATGCCTTTAAAATTAAAAAGGTAAAGTCTTTAAAGAGACAGAGTACAGATAGTTAAGATAGTAAAAGAAATAAAGAAAAATAAGCCACGTAAAAATGGAAAATTCACAGAGAGTCTGGATTATGTACATTGTGTTTTCTTTAAAATTTTTAACTATAAAGGAGCTAAGTACAGAGAGTCATTTCATTATATGGACTGCCAAATGGAACCAGAATGGATATAAGGGTATTACAATTTCAAAATTTGGGTCTAAGGATATGATGCTTCGGAAAGGGTCTTCTTTTGTTTTCACAGAGGACCAGACCCTATGGATTTCTTCTATTCCAATTTGGTATGATAGACCACGCCCTCCTGAAAGGTTGCTGTGAACACCCTCAAAAAATTACTTCACTCAACTGCCAACTGAGATGACCCTGGCACACAGGTTACACCATGAAAGACCTCCCGTTCCTCACGCGGCGGGTGGCCGTTCCTGAGGCGCGCCACCGCAGTCGGGATTTGGGAGCCCCCTCTCGGGTGCCCGTGGGGCTCGCCTCCGCATTGCCCGGTTTGCTGGTGCGTCGCCATTCACGGGCCCCGTGTCTGTTGGTCCCGACCCGCTTTCCTGGTGTTTATTTTTTCTCATCTCTCGCTGGCCGGCCCGAGGCGAACCCCTCTCTGTTCCCCCGCCACCTCCCTCTACGGGGGTGGCGGGTGGAGAGGGGAC